>ML276465.1:20657-34105 GCA_005239495.1 Nicotiana undulata | reverse complement strand
TTAACAATACAAAATCTAATGAGAAAAGGCTAAAATGAGTGGTAAAATCACCACTCATCATATGTCGAAACCTGGCATTGAGTTCCCCGACTTCGACTGGAATCAAAGCTTCGGAACCATATACTAAGGAGAACGGGATTTCCCTTGTACCGGACTTCGATTGTTTGATATGCTCAAAGGACTTCGTGGTAGAATTTCTCTCCATTTCCCCTTAGCGTCGTTCAACCTTTTCTTTAGGTTTTGAATGATAGTCTTGTTCGTCGATTCGGCATGTTCGTTCCCACTAGGATGATACGATGTTGATAATATCCTTTTTATTTTATGGTCTTCGGGGAATTTCGTCACTTTGCTGCCGATAAATTGTTTTCCATGTCGCACACTATTTCGGCGAGTATCCCGACTCGACACACGATATGATTCCAGATAAAGTCTATAACCTCTTTCTCTCTGACTTTCTCGAAAGCCCATGCTTCAACCCATTTAGAGAAATAGTCAGTCATAAATAAAATGATCTTAGCTTTACTTGGGGCCGATGGTAGAGGGCCGACGATATCCATCCCCCCATTTCATGAATGGCCATGGGGATAGGACCGAATGGAGTTATTTTCCGGGCTGGTGGATCGTTGGTGCAAACCTTTGACATTTATCTCGTTTTCGAACAAACTCCTTAGTGTGTTTTTCCATGTTATCCCAGTAGTATCCTGCTCTAGTGATTTTGTGAATCAGTGAATCGGCGCCGGAGTGGTTCCCAAAAGTTCCTTCGTAGACCTCTCGTAAAACATAATCGGTGTCTCCTGGTCCTAAACATACTGCTAATGCTCCATCGAATGTCCTTGTGTATAATGTTCCAACTTCAACCAATGTGAATTGAGCAGCTTTGGTTCATAGGGCCCTCGACTCTTTAGGGTCCGATGGGAGCTTTCCACTTTTCAAGTACTCAATATATTTATTCCTCCAATCCCAGGTTAAGCTTGTAGAGTTTATCTCGTCATGACCTTCCTCGATCACGGATCTCATGAGTTGAACGACAGTCCCTGAGCTGATCTCATCCTCCTTGACCGTTGACCCCAATTTTTCAAGCGCGCCGGCCCTACTGTTTTGTTCTCAAGGTACATGTTGTAAAGTCTATTCCTTGAAATGATGCAAAGTTACTTGCAGCTTGTCCAAATACTTTTGCATTCTATCTTCTCTAACTTCGAATGTTTTGTTTACTTGATTCACCACCAGTAAAGAGTCACACTTGGCTTCAATGACCTCTGCTCCTAAGCTTTTACCTAGCTCGAGACCTGCAATCATGGCCTCGTACTCTGCCTCATTGTTAGTCAACTTAGAAGTTTTGATAGATTGCCTGATAGTGTTACCCGGCTCTGAAGTGATGAAGGTTGGTTCTTCTATTGTAGTATCTCTCGATTCGTTGCTTTTGTGCAGCCATTCGAACGAGTGTGGCTTCTCGTTTTTCATCCATTAATTTGAGGCTAGTATTCATAGCCTCGTGATTTGACTCTTCTTTTGTATGTCGAAGCCTGACATTGGGTTCCCCAACTTCGGCTGGAATCAAAACTTTGGAGCCATATACTAAGTAGAACGGGGTTGCCCCCGTACTGGACTTCGATGTTGTCCGATATGCCCAAAGGACTTTGGGTAGAATTTCTCCCTATTCCCCCTTAGCGTCGTTCAACCTTTTCTTTAGGCTTTGAATGATAGTCTTGTTCGTCAATTAGGCCTATCTTTTCCCAATAGGATGATACGACGTTGATAATATCCTTTTTTATTTTATGGTCTTCGAGGAATTTTGTCACTTTGCTGCCGATAAATTAATTTCCATTGTCGCACACTATTTCGGCGGGTATCCTAAATCGACACACGATGTGATCCCAGATGAAGTCTATAACCTTTTTCTCTCTGACTTTCTTGAAAGCCTATGCTTCAACCCATTTAGAGAAATAGTCAGTCATAAATAAAATGAGCTTAGTTGTACCTGGGGCTGATGGCAGAGGGCCGACGATATCCATCCCCCATTTCATGAATGGCCATAGGGATATGATCGAATGAAGTTGTTCTCCAGGCTGGTGGATCATCGGTGCAAAACTTTAACATTTATCACATTTTCGAACAAGCTCCTTAGTATCTTTTTCCATGCTATCCCAGTAGTATCCTACTCTAATGATTTTGTGAATCAGTGATTCGGCGCCAGAGTGGTTCCCAAAAGTGCCTTCATGGACCTCTCGTAAAACATAACCGGTGTCACCTGGTCCTAAACATACTGCCAATGGTCCATCGAATGTCCTTCTGTATAATGTTCCATCTTCAGCCAATGTGAATCGAGCAGCTTTGGTTCGTAGGGCCCTCGACTCTTTAGGGTCTGATGGGAGCTTTCCGATTTTCAAGTACTCAATAAATTTATTCCTCCAATCCCAAGTTAAGCTTGTAGAGTTTATCTCGTCATGACCTTCCTCGATCGCGGATCTCATGAGTTGAACGACAGTCTCTGAGCTGATCTCATCCTCCTCGACCGATGACCCCAAATTTGAAAGCGCATCGACCTCACTGTTTTGTTCTCGAGGAACATGTTGTAAAGTCAATTCCTTGAAACGGTGCAAAGTTACCTACAGCTTGTCCAAATACTTTTGCATTCTATCTTCTCGAACTTCGAAGGTTTTGTTTACTTGATTCACCACCAGTAAAGAGTCACACTTGGCTTCAATGACTTCTACTCCCAAGTTTTCAGCTAGCTCGAGACCTGCAATCATGGCCTTGTACTCAGCCTAAATGTTAGTCAACTTAGAATTTTTAATAGATTTCCTAATAGTGTTACCTGTGGGCGGCTTCAAAATGATGCCTAGCCCGAACCCTTCACATTCGAAGCGTCGTCTGTGAAAAGGGTACACACCCCCGATGATGTACTCGATTTTAATAAGAGTTATGTTTAAACTTCGGGTACGAGGGTTGGTGTGAAATCGTCCACCAAGTCTACTAAAATTTGATACTTGAGGGTCGTTCGAGGTTGACATTCGATATAGTACCCACTGAGTTTGACGGCCCATTTGGCCAATCATCCAGACAGTTCGGGCTTGTGCAAATTATTACGAAGTGGGTAAGTGGTTAATACGCATATGGGGTGACATTGAAAGTATAGTTTTAACTTTCTAGAGGCGTTTATCAGTGCAAGTGCCAATTTCTCTAATTGTGGATATCTAGTTTCTGCTTCTCCTAAAGTTCGACTTACATAATAAATTGGAAATATCGTACCTTTCTCTTCTCGAATTAGGACACCACTTACCGTGATTTCCGATACTGCCAAGTACAAGTAAAGTTTCTCATCTTCCTTTTGAGTGTGAAGTAGTGGTGGGCTCGATAGGTATCGCTTTAATTCCTCTAATTCCTGGTGGAATTCCGGGTTCCAGGCGAAATTGTTCTTATTTTTGAGTAGAGAGAAAAAAATTTGGCTTCGATCCGACGACCTTGAGATGAATCGTCCTAATGCAGCTATCCGTCCAGTCAGCCTCTGCACGGCTTTGACATTGTCCACGACGTGATGTCTTCGATGGCCTTGATTTTATCGGGGTTGATCTCGATCCCCCGATTCGACACCATGAAGCTAAGGAACTTTCCCGAACCGACCCCGAAAGAACATTTCTCGGGGTTGAGCTTCATGTTATATTTCCTTAAAATTTCGAACATTTCCGGTATATGAGCCAAATGGTCCTCTGCGCGTAGGGACTTAACTAGCGTGTCATCAATATGTACTTCGATTGACTTACCTATTTGTTCTTTGAACATTTTACTTACTAGGCGTTGGTAAGTAGCTCCTGCATTTTTTAGCCCGAAGGGCACCACATTATAACAATATGTTCCATACTTGGTGATAAATGAAGTCTTTTCTTGGTCTTCTGGGTTCATTTGAATTTGATTGTACCCGGAATAGGCATCGATAAAAGTAAGGATCTCGTGGCCGGCTGTGGCGTCTATCATGCGATCGATGTTAGGAAGTGGGAAATAATCTTTGGGGAATGCCTTGTTTAAATCCTTATAACCTACACACATTCTAAGTTTGTTCCTTTTTTAGGGACTACGACTATATTGGCTAACCATTCGGGATATTTTACCTCCCGAATGGACCCTATTTTTAGATGTTTTAGTTACCTCGTCCTTTATAAATGTGTGCTTTACCTCTGACTGGGGTCTCCTCTTTTGCTTCACCGTTCTGAATTTAGGGTCCAGGCTTAGTCGATGTGTTGTTATCTCCAGTGGGATCCCTGTCAAGTCTAAATGGGACCAAGCAAAACAATCTATGTTATCAATAAGAAATTGAATAAGTTTTTTCCTTAGTTCGGGGGTTAATCCCATTCCCAGGTATACCTTTCGCTTGGGTAGGTACTCGATCAGTATAACCTGTTCCAGCTCTTTGATCGTTGATTTGGTAACGTCAGAATCTTCGGGAACAACAAAAGTTCGAGGGGTCAAAAAAGCTTCCTCTTATTCTTTTATCTCCTGCTTCCCTGATTCGGTCGAGGTTGTGGCGGTGATTGCTATTTGGCTTCCTGCTTACCTTTGATGCTCGACCTTTCCGAGGTTGATAGTGTCGATATCGATGTTACCTCATCGACCGCAAATATTTTATTTGCATAATGATGTTCCCCATACATTGTTTTTACATCGTCCGGCGTCGGGAATTTCATCATTTGGTGGAGAGTCGAAGGGACTGCCTTCATGTTGTGGATCCAACTCCTTCCGAGTAGGGCATTGTACCTCATGTCACCCTCGATTACGTGGAACTTGGTATCTTGAATGGTTCCAGCCACGTTCACCAGTAGGATAATCTCCTCTTTAGTTGTTTCATTGGCCATATTAAAGTCGTTTAAGACCCGAGCTGGGGGCACAATTTGGTCTTGTAGGCCGAGCTGCTCCACGACCCTCAATCGGATGATATTTGCCGAGCTACCTCGATCCACTAAAACACGCTTAACTTGAACTTTATTTAATAAAATAGAAATTACCATAGCGTCGTTGTGGGGCTGAGAAATTCCTTCTGCTTCTTCTTTGGAAGGGTTGGGTTCTTTTAGGGATTGATAGAATTGTGAAGATCCTAATTAGTATATATAATTTATCATCAAATATATCTGTTTGTAAATTGATTCATCGACTTATAACTTACTCAGATGTATCGTTGAATATTAAAAACAAAACGTCCGGCCTGTATATATATATATATATATATATATATATATATATATATATATATATATATATATATATATATATATATATATATATATATATATATATATATATATATATATATATATATATATATATATATATATATATATATATATATATATATATATATATATATATATATATATATATATATATATATATATATATATATATATATATATATATATATATATATATATATATATATATATATATATATATATATATATATATATATATATATATATATATATATATATATATATATATATATATATATATATATATATATATATATATATATATATATATATATATATATATATATATATATATATATATATATATATATATATATTTAACACGCTTCGTTATACTACTTTAACTACATATATAACACGTTATAGTATATGTTAGTGTATTCATCCCTTGTATTACAAAAGTGTTAACAGATTACATTTATATTATTTAGATAGTAAATATAAAAGTATTTTTTAATTTTGACCAATGTTGACCTAATAACCGACCAACGTTGGTCGGTTATTTTGCAGAAATTAAAGTATACCGACCAAAGTTGGTCGGTAAATGCTTCACCTGTATTAACCGGCCAACTTTGGTCGGTAATTTTAAATAAGATTTTTTAATATTTTATAAAATATTTTAAATAATAATATAACTATTAAAATTTTAAAACTAGGTCCCACATTACCGACCAAAGTTGGTCGGTAATGTGAAAGTTTCTTTGACTAAGCAAGTCTGACCAGCGCGGTCAACTTGTTGACCACTTAACCGACCAACTTTGGTCGGTAATGTGAAAGTTTCTTTGACTAAGCAAGTCTGACCAGCTCGGTCAACTTGTTGACCACTTAACCGACCAACTTTGGTCGGTATTTTATTTAAAATATTTTTCTCCCCGTTTCCGACCAACTTTGGTCGCTTTTTTTTACCGACCAACCGTGGTCGGAAAATTTTGGTCGCTAATTACCGGATTTCTAGTAGTGTGATTCAATTCTTTTGATGAGATCTCGAGGATTTTCATTATCTCAGGATCAGTCCCCGATTCATTACAATTCGACCTTTCCGGTACTAGCTCGGTACGACGAGTAACTTCCGGCTCGACCCTGTATTGATTTTGTAACTGAGCAATGGCGGAATGCTGAGCCTGAAGCATTTCGAATATCACTTGGAGAGTGACTCCTCCATCTCCTTTTTCATGTGTTCCTTGGCCACCTGACCGGCCTTCTCTGCGTACACTCCCTTCGAGGTTTGCGCCTACATACGCATTTAAAGCAAAGTGCGAACTAACATCGACTGGGTTGGCAACCGGTGCTCCTTCGAGATTAGCCTGTGGCACCTCGACTCCTGGAGCAATCACATTTTCGTTTTCCCAGTGAAATCTAAGGCCATTGTCACCGTGTGTGGATGCGTTTTGTGAGTTTGACATGTTTTAACCTGGAAGCAGAGATACTTGACAAGAACAAGCGTAAAATAGTGTGTTTTACCATAATCAGTACTGAACAATCACTATTATCCTTAGCCCCATGGTGGGCACCAAACTGTTTACCCTAAAACTTGAGTAATAATTAAACTTATATTTTGGTTTTAAGGATATGTGATTCATTCTAATACCAATTGATAAACGAAGAATTAAATAGATAAATTAGACAATAAGTTGAATCAAACTAGTATGCAAGTGGAGTCTCGACCTTGATTCGAGACAGTCTTCATATAGAGCAGTAATAACAGTAAAGAATGGAACAACAATGATGAAAAGTAAGCGAAATAAAGAGAATAGCGAAAGTATGGATTCTTATCAGTGAATAATGATTACACATGAATGGGATTCCTCCCTATATAATAGAGGAGTTCTAAATAAGGTACACTTCTAATTATAGTAGGAAATCATACTGACAACTGATTAACCGTTGAAGACAATCAATTCCAAAATTCATGCTACGATCCTCGACCCGTCACGGATATCTCGCCCTTTCCGTTATTGAACTATATCGGCGTCATTTAGGAGTATGCCCTTTTCTAACCTCGATTAGTGATGTCGACCTCGATTTGGAAAGCAACTTCAATTCCGGACTCGACGTCCTAGCCTTTTGACGTGGCATCTCTCTTTCGATCGAAGAACAAAATCAGGTAGCCCCAATTTCCACTGTATACCGTGTTAAGAAGCTCTAATGTGATGCTCTCGTATCACAGAAAAAAAATTGTGCAGTGTAATTGTTATTTCCTCTGTGCCAATTTATATATGGTACTTTTCACGTTTCAAAATTTAAATTATATAAAGCTTGATCCATATTTTAAGTTGTATTTTTTCATCGTATTAACAAAAGAAGAATTATAACTTATATTAGAAGGCATAGAGTATTGCTATGTGTGCATTTTTGTGCGAGACATGCTTCATCAAAACTAGTTGTCTTTTAACTTGACCTTTGTTCACGAGTCTCTCATAAGTGGCTTCGGTGTTTTAAGCTCGAATGGCATCACATTGTAGCAATATGTGCCAAAGTTCATTACGAACGAAGTTTTTTCCTGATCCTCTGGGTTCATCTTAATTTGATTGTACCCAAAATAGGCATCGAGGAAACTCATCAACTCGTGTCCGGACGATGCATTAATCATTTGATCAATGTTTGGTAATGGAAACGAGTCTTTTGGGCGTATCTTATTCAGATCCTTATAATCTACGCACATACGAAATTTTTTAATTCTTTTTTGGATCTATTACTACGTTAGCTAGCCAGCCGGAATACTTTACCTCCTGGATTGAAACACTATCGAGTAATCGAGTTACCTCTTCTTTAACAAACCTGTTTTTGACCTCGGCAATTGGGCGCTTCTTTGCCTTATAGGCGGGATGCTTGGGTCAAGGATTAACTTGTGCACTTCAACCTCTAGTGGGATACCTGTCATATCTGTTGCGCGGCCATGCAAAAAAATTAACGTTAGTTTTAAGAAATTCAATAAATCCTGACCTGAGCTCGGGTTTTAGTCTTGTTCCCAAGTGGAACATCCTCTCTAGAAACTTTTCAAACATTTCCACATGTTCGAGTTCTTCCTCTGTGGACTTGGTTGCGTCCGTTTCTTCCGGTACGTGGAAATGCCTTGGTACTTTGTGGTATTTTGACGACTTCTCCTCTTTATCGTCTTAATTTGGTTTGGGAGAAGACGCTAGTTCCTATAATTATTATGTTTCATGTTCTTCCCTTTACTGTTGGAAATTGAGACCATCGTTCATCTCCCTTGACGCTGGTTGATCTCCTATTATTTGTTTGATTTCCTATAGAGTTGGGAATTTCAAAAGTTGGTGATTTGTTGATGGTACGACCTTTATCTCGTGTAGCCATGGTCTGCCAAGAATCATATTATAGCCCATGTCACCATCTACTACTTCGAATAAGGTAGTCTTCATGACCTCTTCGGTGTTTATGGACAGTAAGATCTCCCATCGGATTCTCACACTTGATAAGTTGAACCCGGCGAGGAGTTTTGTTGCCGGAATGATGCTTTTGTTAGCTTGGCTTGCTCCAGCAATCTCGATTGAATGATGTTGGATGAACTTCCTGGGTCCACCAAAACACGTTTAATTTTAAAATCTAGAACGTTAAGAGAAATTACCAGGGCATCGTTGTACTGCAGTAGAAGTCCATCGACGTCCTCTTCTGTGAAGGTGATGTTGTCCTCGGTGACTTTCCGGAGTCTCTTGCTATAAGTCACTAATATCTTTGTCTTTTGGCTATCGAAAAAACTACACCGTTGATCTTGTTCCCCCCAAAAATCATGTTGATGGTCAGTCGCGAAAGGTCTTCTCTTGCCTTTAAGGGCTTTGCGTTATCTCGGCTGTGACTATAATTTTTCTTGGGCCAGTCGCTTAAGAATTATCCGAGATGGCCATTTTTCAACAGCGTTGCTACCTACTCGCACAGATGTTGGCAGTCCCCATTCCTGTGGCCATTAGTCCCAGAGTATACGCACCATAAATTAGGATCCCCCTGGATGGAATCAGACCTCATAGTCCTCGGGAATCGCACTTCCTTGATGTTTCTCATCGCAAATACCAGCTCCACTATGTTGACATTCAAATTGTACCTGATACCTCTTTGTCTTGCAATGACCTGTTATTCCGTCGGCGATCAATTCTTCTATCAGGAGCGAACCTATATGCTGACTGAAACCCTTTCTCGCGTCTTTCGGCCCTTTCGTAGGGCAAATATCGGCCTCAGAAGATCGCTGGTCCGCATCAATATCATCCTTCGATTTATCCTTGTTCTTTTCTCGATTCCGACCCTTAGTTGATGTCAGGAATGCGAGCTAATCACCTTCTATTCTTATCTTTCATTCGTAATGGTTATGGACATCTGCCCATGTAATTGCCTGGAACTCGAGCATGCTTTCTTTTAGTTTTTGGAGGCGTTGGAGCTCACTGGGTTTAACACTTTAGTAAATGTCTCAGCTGCCCATTTATCTGGGACGGCCTGTAGCAACATCCTTTATTTCTAGAACTTGGTCACGAACTCCCGCAACAACTCAGACTCTCTTGCGAAATTCTGAATATGTCCGCTTTCCAATCCTGGACCTTCCCGGCCCCGGCATGGGCATTGATGAAAGAGTCTGCGAGCATCTCAGAGGAATCTATTGAGTGCTCTGGTAAGAGTGAGTACCATGTCAGGACCCCCTTTGTGAGGGTTTCTTCGAACTTCTTCAGCAGGACCGACTCAATCTCGTGTTGGGCCAAGTCGTTTTCTTTCACCGTCGTTGTATAGGTGGTGATGTGCTTTTGAGGGTCCAAATCCCCATCATATTTCGGTATATCTAGCATTTGGGATCGCTTGGAAATTGACTATGGTATTGCGCTCGGTTTGAACGTCAATTGGGTATATTTCTTTGAGTCCGGGACCTTCAACATTGGCGGTGCACCCAAAATTTAGTCCATTTGAGCATTTATTTCCCTTATAAATCATGTGAGCTCGGCTTTGAAAGGATCATTATTGTTGTCGTTACCAGATCCCCCCTCCCTTGTCGGACCCGACCTCACCTCCTGGGGTGTTGTTATCAACCCTTTGCGCTGTTTGATTTGCGGGAGCACTGGGAAGAGTGGGGCCTCTTTCATTCGCATTGTTGGAAGCACCCAACGACACTTGCCTCTATTCTGTTATGGTCTGGTCTTGCCGTGAGAGATAGCCCATGATGGCCTTTTGTTGTTCTCTCAAGATGCTCACTGTTTCAGCAACATGCCCGTCTTCAGCATCATCAAAAGTCACCTCCCATACGTGTCGGAAATATTTTCCCCCATGAACCGGCGTTGCTACTTCCTCCTCATTGCGAGTGTTGCTGATCGAATCCTCGCGTTGAGGCAGATTCTCTTGTGCCTCAACGTTGTGTGCGATGTTGACATCGTTAGCTGCTATCTTTTACGATTTTTGCTAGGAAACAAAGAATCAAGCAAATGATTATAGATGCAAGAATCAACTCAGTTACACAACTGTCTAAGCTCCACGGGGGCACCAAACTGTTTACCCGTAAAACAGTACTATTGAATTTATAGTTAGATTTATAGACAAGCGAATCAATATGATCCAAAAATGATAACAAAAACTTTAAATAAAATGCAAGACTTAGCATTGAAATCGAGATTGAATAGTAGATAACTTGGTTCTGGGAGCAAGGTTTCCGAAGGCAACAATATGAATAATGTTGGACAGAAAATAAAGTACTCCCTCCGATCCAAAATAAGTGATTTACTGGCCTTTTTTTGTGGTCCAAAATAATTAATTTTTTCAGATTTCAAGAATGAATTAATTATTTTTTTCCTACATTGTCCTTGGAGTAAATAGTATTGGAATATGTGTTAGGAGTGTTTATGTGAGATAATAAAAGTTAATATGATCAATTTCATTGTTAATTAATGCTAAAAGGTGAATTTCTTAATTTGTGTAAAAACATCCAAAAAATGACTTATTTTGGACCGGAGGGAGTTAATTTAGCTTGGAATAATGTGTAGCATAAGTTTTTCAGAATTTCCGTGTCCTATAATGGTTGTTGAAGTTGTTATTTATAGTTCTACCTAGAGAACAAGGTGTTAGGATCAAGCCCTTCTTACATAACAATAATGGGGGCCATTGAAGAATATGTAGCGACAGGTCATAAATGCTAAAATTCTCTGTAACCGATGCATATTTAATATTGAGGAACTTCATTAAATGTCATCTAATGATAAATATTTGTTTGCTCTTGTTGATAATGGTCCCTACCTACCCGATGGCATCCGAAGTTGTTGTCTTCGATTTTAGTTTTTATGTGGACTGATTTATCCTATACAACTAGTCAATAGAATATGGAGCTCATTGAATAGGTTTTTTGTGAGGACGAAGATGAAGTGAGCAAAAAAACCAACCAAAGAGAGAGGGAGGAGTATTGCCCTGACCGAATAAATGGGGTTGAATGAGAGGATGCTGAACAAATGGGCGTACAATCTCCAAATGTCAATATATAAGAGCCTCACTCAAGTATTACGTGGTACATTATCGTAATATATCAACGAAGAAAATTCATGATTTATTATTATGTATTATTCTTTTCGTTTCAATTTATATGAATCTATTTGATTGAGCTCAAAATTTAAGAAAAAAATAAAACTTTTTGAATTTGTGGTCATAAACAAGTCAAAAAGGGGTTCGAAGTATTTGGTTATAAAAACTTCTTGTTAAAAATAAATTGAAAGTTTAAACTAAATTATTTCTAAATTTAGAAAGAAATCATTTTTTTTTGGAACAAATAAAAAAAATTCACATAAATTAAAACGGAGGGAGTTTGTCGACGAAGAAGTGACTTCGATGTGACTGGTTATGGCTACGAAAACAGAAGTAGCACGCCTTTTGGTTGGCGATTATACAAGGATTTTTTGGATATTAGTATTATTCATAAGAAGAACAATCAACACGAAATATCAAGATACTGAAAGCCAAAGAATAAGAGGAGATTTTCTCCTAATCCCTGACTGATAACAACTTAGGGGTCGTTTGGTATGAGGTATAAGAAGGTATAAAGATGATATAAAAATTTAATATCATCTTAATACTTTGTTTGATTAGCAAATTAGGTATAAATTATCATGTTGTTAATTTTAACACTGTGATAACTTATACCTTATAGAAGGTGGGGTAATTAGCACCAGTATAACTTATACATTCTTCTTGGAAATTATGCAATTGTCATTCTTAATACAACATGCCAAACAATGAATAAACCATAATTCCAGCATAACTAATCCCAGCATAATTTATCCCAATACAACTTATACCGACATAACTTATACCGATATAAATCGTATTCCAACCAAACGATCCCTTAGTTGGTATTATCAATTTTCTCGTTGCTAGCTGATTTAAACTCGAGACTCAGCATGTTGGAGGTATATAAGTACCATATTATTTTCACTTTCTCCGTTGAATTTCTTGTATTTGAATGAAAAGATTGATTGGTTCAAGTAAGAAATGTAGTGGTGTCCTTCTCACTGATTAGTAAGGAATTGTATATGGGGTGAAGGTACAGAATATCCACTCCACCTCATTGAGTACCTGCGTTTTCTTACTAATCAGTCATTAATATTGCAAAATGATAAAAATGAACATAATCGAAAAGTATTAAGTCATAAGTACCACCAATAAGTACTAAGTATTACTTTTAGGACTAAACAATAAAAAAAGTTATGTATATTCACGGTCTAAACCAATACAAAACTAAAAAAAATAGATATTCAATATTATTATCATTCTTAGTATTTTTTTTTCTTAGCATTAAATATTAATTTGATTTTGCTTTGGATTTTATTTGAGTTATTAATATTTATGGGATACATACGGTCAAACTTCTCTATAACAACCTTATTTGTTCCGATATTTTTTGAATGCTATAATGAAGTGTTGTTATAGAGGACATATATTATAACATAACATAAATATCGGTTCCGCGTAAAACTTGACTTTTATAGTCAATAACTATTATATAGGGATGTTGTTATAGAGAGGTCTAAGTGTAATTTATTGGACCATTTAAAAATTCTAAGTCCAAACTTAAAATAATATGTCAAAAGATAAAACTATGAAAAAGTTTAATAAATATTCATAAATTACATTACAATAAATATTTCTATGTGTAAAATAATATATATATATATATATATATATATATATATATATATATATATATATATATATATA
>ML276465.1:3053-20525 GCA_005239495.1 Nicotiana undulata | reverse complement strand
TTATATATATATATATATATATATATATATATATATATATATATATATATATAATATCGGATTGGTTTGGTTATGATTGAATTTTTTTCAATTAAATTCAAATCAACTATAGTCGGATTTTTTTTCAATACTAAACCATAATCAAATTTTTTCCCTCAGTTTGGTTCGATTTATCTGTTTGGTACAAATTATCGGTTTCTTTTGGACTCCTCTATAGCCGATGATGACATATATAAAGCAGTAAAATACAAGAAGAATAAATTCTAATTAAACGAAATTACCACCACAGTTAATTATCTCGTAGCTAGGTCTTATTATTATTTAATTAAGAAGGCCAAACCTCACGTTAAGCCTCAGACTTGAAGATGACGCATATTCCAGTTTATTGTCACGATCCAAAATTCACAGGTCATGATGGCACTTAATCCGACCCGTTAGGGCAGCCAATTAACAGTTAACATAATTTTAATAAAATAAATATGATCAATAATTGATATATCTGGATTTCAAATAACATTCCAAGGACTGGTAATACAAGACATGAGCTACTATGACTAGATTATTGGAAAAAAACAGATATGAAATAAATTTAACTTCTGTTTGAAATGTACTTAGACAACATTCAACTCTAGAACTAACCATGGACAAGTGGTAGCTACAAACGGAAGGCACAAATATCTTTAGAGTCAGATCCCGACATCACCCGCAGCTCCGCTCCAAATCTGCACGTAAGGTGCAGAAGTGTAGTATGAGTACAACAGACCCCATATACTCAATAAGTATCTTGACTAACCTCGGTGAAGTAGTAACGTGGCTATGTAGTTAAAAGATACTCACTGATATAATCTGTACAGAAGACTAGCAATAGAACAATACTAGAACATAACAGAATAACATACAAGGAAACAATTATGCGAAACAGTAGATGATTTCTAGAAGAACCATGATTAATATTCCTCAATATCACGACCAATTCTTTCCTTAGAGCGATAACTAGCAAATCACAATAGTAAATCCATAACTTTCATAGTGTGAGAAATATACGTAAGACATCAAAACCAACGGCACAGCAACACCGTTCATGCATTTATCTCATCCTCACCAAATATACGTGTAACAGTACCAACCATGTAAAAGAAATACCGATAACAGTAATGAAAAGGTAGGAAACATAGGAATTATGACATCAATTAGGAAAGAAGAACATAATTTTACCTAACTAGCATGGTAGAAGGAATAGATGTACATATGACAAATAAGAGGGGAACGCATGATCTTTATAAGCTAACAAGTAGAGGCATGAATGACTAACATGGTAGAAAGCGCATACTAAAGTGAAACAAACTAGATACGACATGGTTATAGATATAACAGCAAGAAGGAGGCATGGTATTTGCAAGTTAAACAAGTTGAACGCATGGGCAACAGAACAATAATTGAGATAGAGAATAAAGATAGAACAACACCGACAAGTCACGTAGGAAACATAGGTACAACAATAACTAATCAAAGTAAATGCATGAACGTATACACAAGGAAAAGATATCACAACATAATGCATGTCCCTCGGCCTCGCCTGCAAGGAACACCCTTTGTGCCATGAACTCGTGATAATATAAAAGCATAATGATATAAATGAAACGACACGGAATCACCCTTCTTGCTTTAACTCTCATCATCACATGATAATGTTATTAAGATCAGGATAATATAAATAAAATGGCACGGCATTACCCTTTGTGCTTTTACTCTCAAATGAAATGGCACGGTATCACCCTTCGTGCTTTTCACTTTCCTTCACATGATAAAATATATGAAATGGCACGGGATCACCTTTCGTTCTTTACACTCTCCCTCACAAGATAATATAAAAGCAATGGCACGGCATCATCCTTCGCGCTTTACACTCATCCTCACCAAGCATATGTATATCAATGAAAAGCAAGGCCGGAAGCATAAATAACATCAAGGAGAGTGTTAAACGAATATTCCAAATGAACTCCAATCACAACTTTCAAGCCAACAATAGATCAATAAACCCTCAAGACCCTTATTGTTCAATATTTCAACAATCTCAAGAATGATCTACAACTCGAGTATAGAACCTAGTATCTCAAGAATAACAGTTGTAGCAATGTATTAGTGATTAAGCATGATGAAGACCGAATTAGACATATCAGTTCTCAAAATCCCGTAAAATTTTAATCAAATTATAATAAACTAAATCTTGGTTTCTTATATTTAATTTCGTATTCTTAGTAATCTAGAAGTCAAGTAAGACATGAAGCAAGAAGGACACGTAATTCAACAAGGCACAATTAATAGTATAACTTACCCCCGAGCATGATTAACCCTGGCACATGCATATACACTTTTCATCTCATATATGCATCACCCCTGCATGTATAAAACAATGGAAATTAGTAGGAAAAATTCCCTCAACAAAGTTAGGCAAGAGACTTATTTCAGATAAGCCAAATCGATACCGAGCAAGCCAAACGATGCTACAAAAATGCTATCCCGAGCATACCGACCTCTGAACTGCTCGAAACTAGCCAAAATCAACTCGCATGCATCAAATAATGCCCAAGGAAACAAACTCAATCAATAAAGGTCGAATCCTTAATCAAAAGCCCAAAGTAAACCAAAAACTCAAACCCGGTCCTGCACCTTGGAATCTGACAAAACTCACAAAATCTGACAACTCATTCAGTTACGAGTCCGTCCATACTAGTTTCACTCAAATCCGACTCTGAATCGGTGTTCAAAACTCACTATATGAAATTCCATACAATACTCCCCAAATTTTACTTTGAAATCATCAATCAAATGTCAAAAACGAAGATGGATTCATAAAATATAACCAAAATCGAGTATAAAACACTTACCCCAATCCATATGTTGAAAACCACCTCCAAAAGTTGCCAAATCTGAGTTCCCCAACTCAAAATATGACCAAATGAACAAACCCTCGATATTAAGTATTTTTTTCAGTTGTTCTGCTTCATTTCATGTGCCAAACTATCCTGAATCTCGCTTTTGATGCCTCCAATAGATTCCTTGTGAAATTTCAGTCAAGGTATGCTTTTGAATCACTCCATTTGACCTTATAATGAAGGAGATATGTTGGTTTCAATATTTGAAAATAGTGCAAATTTTTAAATACGAAGTCAGTTGCAATTTCGTAATTAATCTGAAAAATCGCGCAACCCAATTCTTAGTAAAATGACTATAAACTCCTCATACGATGTTCAAATTTGGCGATTCTTTTTGCTATGGCTCCGTAACTACGATACGAATCTTATATTTCAATCAAATCAAAATTGAAGCTCATTTTCTTAATGTGGTACCACTACTTGAACCTGCAAAACCAATTACTTGGACCAGGAGAAACAACACCCTGCAATGGACAATTTAACTGTTGATTCACCTAATCCTCTTGCTGCAGCACTGGACACAGATGATGTTGTGGATCACCCATAGGCACTTGAAGCCCCTGCAGTCCCTGGATCAGATCAAGCTAAGACTCAACCAGTAGAGTTAACAACTGAAGCAGCTCAACTTCATGAGGAACATGGTTCTGTCCGAAGTCACACACATGGGAGACCAAGCAGAACAATCAGACCACCAATTTGGTTGAGTGACTACATCACTACTGGGAAACCAAAGGCACATTGCTCCTATCCTATATCTCACTATGTGAACTACACTCATCTTAATCCCACTTATCAAGCTTACTTGGGCTATTTCTCTATACCAACTGAGCCTAAATCATTCAAGGAAGCCTCTCAAGATCACAATTGGATTCAAGCAATGCAACAGGAGATTAATGCACTAGAAGGGAACAGAGCCTGGGAGTTGGTTCCACTACCTGCTGGAAAGATTTCACGACCCGAAATCCCACCTTTAGGGCCACGACTGCGTCTAACGTTGAACCCGCTAGACAAGCCAACGTACACAATATTTGACATCTATAAAGCAACGTAACAGTAATAAAGCTAATTAACCTTCCAACCTCTACTGGAATATCTCAATTTCCTTAACTTTCAACCTTCGCTGAACATTCACAAATAACTTCAAATGTTTTTACAGCAGAACAGTAATAATATTCCCAAAACGCACAATGAAATGATAAAGGTAACAACATCACAAATATCCCAAAACCGGAGTGTCACAATCTCACGGACTAGCTATAAGAATACTAAATACAAGTCTGAAAGGAAATACAGTATTTTCTTTAGAACTGAAAGAGAAGTAAGGCAATAGGACACAATAGCAGAGGAGCCTCCACGAACGCCAGTGGTATACCTTGAAGCTCAATGTGGACTGAAGGTGACTCCCTCAGAGCGGTCCACGGGGTCCGGGAGCGGGATCTGCACAACATAAAGAAGTGCAGTGTAGTATCCGTACAACCGACCCCATGTACTGAGTAAGTATCGAGCCTAACCTCGGCCGAAGTAGTGATGAGGCTAGACTTGACTATAACGATAACCTGTCCTATTCTACAGCAGATAACAGGGATAATACGAGACAAGAGATAAGCAAACAAGTAAGGGATACGGGAGCAGTAAAGGGGAAACAAGTGAAGTGAGGCAGTCTAATTGACAGATAGAAGTAAACAAGGGAGGCAATCTAACACAATAGCCAACGAAGCAAGTATAATATCCGAAAAGTAAACAATGGCACGACATCACCCTTCGTGTTTTTACTCTCTTCCTTACAATGCAAAGTAATCAAATATCATGGCACGACATCACCCTTCGTGCTTTTACTCTCTTCCTCACAATGCAATGTACAATGTATCATGGCACGACATTAACCGTCGTGCTTATAATCAATAAAAGTCATGGCACGAAATTTACCTTCGTGCTTATAATAAATATGAATCATGGCACGACATCACCCTTCGTGCTTTACGCTCTTCCTCACTATGCAATGTAATCAAATATCATGACACGGCATCACCCTTCGTGCTTTACACTCTTCCTCACCAAACAAAAATAGATAAAATGGCAAGGAGTACATCATAGTGGAAATAAGCAGTTTAAAACACCCGGCAAGGGGAAAAACATCAATTAATACTCAATAAGTGCCCGACAAGGGTCTCAGTTATAACCAATCACTTCGATCGTATCCTCTACACTTGGATTATCATTCGTATCAACACTTCTCAACTCAACAGCCAATACTTTCAATCAGGAATGAATTACCCATTAAAGACAATTTCATAATATGCTAAACATGGAAGAAATACTACAATTCCTATAAAAATAGACTCACGGGCATGCTTGACACACATTGCATAGGTACTCGTCACCTCACCTATGCAATGAACATGATAATCACTTAGCTAATTGCAATTAATACATATTCCCTCACCAAAGTTAAGCAAGACACTTACCTCGGTCTAAAGTATGGCAATCAACCCTCTAAGACTGCCTTTCCTTTATAATCCAACTCCGAAACAACGTTATCTATGCATAATTAATTCAATAATATCAATAAAGACTCAATAATATAATCACATAGCCTAGGTATTCATCTTCTAGCATTCTTCCAAAAATAACGAAATTCGACCCCGGGCCCACGTGGTCTAAACTCGAGGTTCGGACCAAAACCCGATCACCCATAACCCCACGAGTTCAATTATGTAATTAGTTTTAGCATCCGACCCCAAATTGAGGTTGAATCATCCAATTTTCCCAAAAACCTAACACTACCCAAAAACCCAATTTCTACCTTAATTTTATGATTAGACCTAGTCTTCTAGTGATTAGTGATGGAAAATGGAAGAAAATGGAGTTAAATATACATACCTATGGAGCAATGGAGGAAGGGAAGCTTGAATTTTGCCTATGGGGGTTTGGGGAAGAAGGAAGGAGTGAAGGATGGGAGAAATCCCGAAATGGTTCTGTTTTTGGTTTATTAAAAATCACTGGAGATATTTACCCTACGCGTTCGCGAGCCATTGGCCGCGTTCGCGAAGGGTTGACAGCTGGATCCTATGCGTTAGCAGAGCCAGGGCCGCGTTCGCGAAGGGTTGACTTCCTAACCTTCCGCGTTCGCGAGCCACTGCCCGCGTTCGCGAAGAGCAACCTAACCGACCCCAGACCCCACCCTTTTAACTCTACGCGTTGCGAGAGGGGCGGTGCGTTCGCGTAGAGCAGTACCCCCATAGCTCCGCGTTCGCGATGGTACCCCTGCGTTCGCGTAGAACAAAAGTCTACGCCACCCTATTTACCTTTCGCGTTCGCGAACCCTTGGCCGCGTTCGCGAACCCTTGGCCGCGTTCGCGAAGGGTATTACACCAGACATCAGAAATAGGCCAAAACACCAAATTTTTCATGCATTTCATACCCCGTTAGCTATCCAAAACTCACCCGAGCCCTCGGGTTTCAAAATCAAAAACACACACGACTCCCAAGACATCCTACAGACTTATTCAAGCTTTTAAATAACCAAAGTATCATCAAAAACAAGGAATCAAACCATAAAACTCATAGAATTTCCTCAAACTTCATAAAGCTTAATTGTTTTTCAATTTTGATCTGAATCACGTCATTTCAAGTCCGTTTTACACCAAATTTCACAGATAAGTCACATAACATATAATAAACCTGTTCCGGGCTCCGAAACCATAATACGGGCAACACGGTTTCCACATCAAAGTTCATTTTCAAAAATCTTTATTATTTTCAGAAAACAATTTTTTTTTTAAAATTCATTTATCGGGATTGGGACCTCGGAATTCGATTCCGGGCATACGCCCAAGTCCCATATTTTCCTACGGACCCGCCGGGATCGTCACATCACGGGTACGGGTCCGTTTACCAAAAATGTTGACCAAAGTCAACTTTATTCAATTATTTAATTCAAAATTCCATTTTTATTAAATTTTCACATAGAAACTGCCCGGCTATATGCCCGGGCTGCGCACGCATATCGAGGTGAGATTAACGGAGGCTTTCAGGGCCTGGAAATACAGATTTAGCTAGAATTGCTTTGGATGACTTTTTGGGTCATCACAAAAGAAGTCTATAGGCTTAAAGTGGATATATAAAATCAAGTACAAAGCCAGTGGAGAGATAGACAAGTACAAGGCTTTCTTGGTAGCAAAGGGGTACGCACAAAGAGAAGGATTAGTCTATCATGAAACCTTCTCTCCCGTTGCAAAAATAGTCACTGTCAGAACAATCATTAGTGTGGCTGCTTCAAAGAACTGGTGCCTATACCAAATGGATGTTAATAATGCTTTTCTTCAAGGTGATTTATATGAAGAAGTCTATATAGACATACCTCAAGGTTATCAAAGGCAGGGGGAGTATAGGGTGTGCAAACTCTTGAAATCTTTATATGGTCTCAAATAAGCGTCAATGCAATGGAATATCAAGCTGACTACTATTCTGTTGCAAGTAGGATATCGTCAAAGCCCTCGTGATCACTCCTTGTTCACTAAAAGGAAAGAAGGGTGTATTGTAATCATTTTAACCTATGTTGATGATCTTCTTATTACTGGAAGCAACAAGGACCTCATTGAAGAAGCTAAACAGACCATAATCAACAATTTCATGGTCAAGGATCTTGGAGAACTCAAACATTTCTTAGGGATCGAAGTGTTGAGATCAAAGCAAGGGATACTTCTCAATCAGAGAAAGTATGCTTTAGAACTAATTTCAGATGTTGGACTCAGTGGTGCAAAACCAGCTTCAACACCAATTGAAGCCAATACCAGAATCACCACCGTTGAGTTTGATAGATTGACTAGTGCATTTGACGATCCTTCAAGTGAAGACATGTCCAATTATCAAAAATTGGTTGGTAAACTGATTTATCTTACCATCACACGCTAGATATTTTCTTCATAGTTCAGGTACTCAGTCAATTCATGCAGCAGCCAAAGAGGTCACACTGGGAAGCAACTTTGAGGTTGGTGACATACATTAAGTCCTGGTTTGGGGATCTTCTAAGATAGAACTCAGCCACTCAATTAACAGCCTACCACGACTCTGATTGGGTTGCTTGTCCTAACACTAGACGTTCAGTCACAGGATATGTCATTAAGCTAGGTGATTCTCTAATCTCATGGAAGACAAAGAAACAACACACAGTAAGTCGAAGCTTAGCTGAAGTTGAGTATCGCGAGCATGGCAGCTAGTGTGGCAGAAATTGTATGGTTGGTTGGACTACTACAAGACTTAGGTGTACCTATCTCCAGACCAATCCAACTTCATTGTGATAGCAAAACAGCTATCCAAATTGTATCAAATCCCATATTTCATAAGCGAACCAAGCATATAGACATTGATTGCCATTTTTCCCGAGAAAAGGTGAAAGAAGGGCTCATTGAAACCAACTACATTGCTACGCAATCTCAGCTTGCAGACCTTCTCACCAAAGGATTGGGAGTTAGCCAACATCATCTTCTTCTGTCCAAGCTAGGAGTTCTCGATGTCTTTCACCCTCCAGCTTGAGGGGGAGTAATGAAATGAATTGCAGCAGAGTAGTGAAGAAGCACAACTGTTAACGTCACTAGCCTTAAGTGTAATTAGTAAGCAGTTAAAAGGCTGTTAAGAAGTTAGTTACACAAGTTAGGCAGGACACGTGAGGTGCACGTGTGATGTGTGAGAGTTTGTATAAAGCTGTGTATCAGCTCATTTCTTCTAGATTGAATAACAAGCTTCTTCTTCTCTTCTGTTGCTATTCATTTCATTAGAACTCCAATATGAGGTCAAATGCTAAAAAGCTAAACTTGGTCAACTCTTCCAATTTAAAGCTTTAGTTCGTGAAATTCATTCTTCCAAATCGATTTCGAATAACCCGAAAACCAAGATCGTCGATTCACACAAGTCATAATATTTCATGCGGAGATACTTGTGCCCTCAAACTACCGAGCGACGTGCAAATGCTCAAAACGATTGGTCGGGTCGTTACATTCATCTAACGTAACGGTAATCCGGATTAGAATACAGTACAAATCTTATAGCTTGTTTGGACAAGTTTTTTTTTGGGCCAAAAGTGTTTTTTTGCCAAAATTTGAGGTGTTTGACCAAGCTTTTGAAAAGAAAAAAAGTACTTTTGGGGAGAAGCAGAAGCAGTTTTGGAGAAACAGAAAAAAGTTGTTTCTCTCCAAAATCACTTTTTTGAGAAGCACTTTTGACAAAAATACACTTAGAAACAGTTTTCAAAAGCTTGGCCAAACACTAATTACTGCTCAAAAGTACTTTTCAAATTAATTAGCCAAACACAAACTGCTTCTCACAAAAAATACTTTTTTAAGAAGTACTTTTGAGAAAAACACTTCTAAAAATAAGCTGATTTTAGAAGCTTGGCCAACCGGACTATTAGACAAAAACATTATCCCGACTGAATTAAAATCCACTAAAACTATTATTGCTCTCTTACAGAGGCAGGGACGAAATGAAAATATTTACAACTGATCCTCAGGCAATAATTAACAAATAAATTAAAGAACAATCAAGAAACAATAATTAGACGTTTATATTAATTTTAAACATTTTCAGGACATCTGTTCCTTATTACAGTATCCCCCGAAAGAATCCATGGTTAGATGCCTCCAAATAATTCTTGTAATTATTTTATGATGATAGCAACTTTCTGAATTCTTTGTAGAGTCCTGGACGTTTTTAGGCCTTCTTATTCCTTACGGATGTCGATCTCTTTTAGATGGCTTAATTTGATTGGCTGTAGTTAAATTTCACTAGTTTTTTAAAGCAATTCCTTTAATTATTCAAATTTTAAAACTAATCAAATGTATTGAGAATCCAACGATAAACCTTGAGACATTGATATCGTTGGGACCATGGAAATTTTATTATAGGTTATTGATATATTATTTAATCATACAATTACTAAATATATACTTAATGTTGTCGAAGCGTTCTTCGTTATGGTTTTCCAAGATATTGATGGAGAAACGTATTACGTATTGTGAGTTGTGACTATTTGAATTACCTTACGAAATGAAAGACAATGAAAGTTTATATAGATGATATGTTGGTTAAGTCTTTAAATATAGATGACCATTTGAAACACCTTCAGGAAACCTTTGACATCCTAAGGAAGCATAAAAACCTCAGTCCGTTCGGTAACGAACCGGGTTGTTAACGGGCTGGGGATAGCGGGCTGGTGGTGGGCTGGGAATTTTCGGGTTATATAGGGCCCGTAAGGTTCGGGCTTAACGGGCTCGGGCGGGTCGGGCTAATATTTTTTTTAAAATTAAATTATATTTTTCTTATTCAATGTTATTGATAGTTAAGTGTTTGCAAACTTTTAAGGCTTAGAATTAAACTTTGAAGTTTAAACTTTAAAGTTTAAAAAGTTTAAAGATTTAAATTTGAATTTTAAAATTTTAAAATTGAAAGTTGAAAGTAAGTGGCTACACAAAATTATTTAATAAGACTAATAGGCAATAACAATATGTAAGTAACTTTGATATTTTTATTGAATAATATATAATACTTTAAATTAATTTGCAAGTTCTTTTTTGATTTTTATTTTATTTTTGAACTTGCAAATTAAAAGTTTACAACAATTATAAATAAATAAAAAAGAAAAAGAAATAGTACATCACATGTTTTGCATCATTTTTGTAAGTTCTTCCATGTCAACATGAGGTTCTTGATTTCCGACATTGGTTGAATCGGTACCATAAACCATTATATCTCCAATTTCTTGGTTCTCCGCTTCATCTACCTCGTCACGCCCTTGATTTCGCCGTTCTGATCTTATCCAATCTCTGAAGCACACTAGAACTTCCAAAGCGTTGCTGCCCAATGAATGACGTGTATCTCCTAGTTGCTTCCTTCCTTGGCTAAATGCGCTCTCTGATGCGACCGTTGAAATAGGCACATTTAGCACGTCTCGAGCCATGGCCGAAAGAACAGGAAATTGATTTGAGTTGCTCATCCACCAACCCAGCGGTAGAAAATCCTTTTTGAGAGGCTCCGATGACTTTTGCAAGTGGAATTGGAGTTCATCAATATTCCGGCTACTGGTTTATTGATGCTCTCCTAGTATATACCAAATCAAATAATCTTGAACACCATCATCATCATCCAAAGTTGTTCCAGATATTGAAGTATTACTTGAAGGAATATTTTCATCTACAACCGAAGAAGCATCAACAATGTTAGCATAATAATTATAAAAAGTTTGTAAATTTACGTGTAGATCAGAAATACAAGTGTCAATATTAGGAGTTTTAGTTGGTACAACATCCATACAAGTATATAAAGCACTAATTAATTGGCGACACTTTATCATTTTGAGAGTAGGGTTTAAAATAGCACCAATTAGGTCAATATGGGTAATTGGGTAGAAATATTTTTTAAACTTATCTAGCATAGATTCAACAAATAGGAGTATATCCTTCTTTCTTTTTCAAATTATGTAGTAAAAGATAAATTTCAGCAATATGAACTAAACCATTTAGAATAGTAGGATAATAAGCTCCAGAAAACTCAAGTGTAGCCACATAAAATTTTTGTAAAAATTGTACAACATCTTCAATGACATCCCAAGTTCTAGAATATCATCTAAATATCATCTAAATCATCATCTATACCATAATTTTCTTGAAGTCGCTCATAATCTACATTTAAATTTTTGGGTGAACTTTCAGAAACATGTGTAAAGCTACTAGAAGAACCAACACCGTCTCTTGATCTTTTGAAAAATTTCTCACTAACGCCTCTACTAGTACAAACTTTTTTGGCCGCTCTAAGTTAATCCATTATGTAATTTTAATTAAGAAATTAAAATAATAATTTAATAATAAAATAAATGTACACCAAAAAAGAGAAAGAGATGGAACGAGTGTACCGGAATTCCGAATGCCACACCAATTTTAATATAGAAACTCAAATTCAATTGATAACTTGATACTTGATAGTTGATACACACTTCAATTGAAACTTGATAATAATAATTATGTAATGGCTAAACTAAATATTTGATGAAACTTGAAATAATGAGTAATTGAGAATTNGGGGGGGGGGGGGGGGGGTGCTACTTTCTTAAGGGGGTAGGCCAAAATGACTGTTTTTGCAAAATTTGGTCGTTGGCCAACGGTCAGTTTTGAATTTGACCGTTGGCAACGGTCAGAAAATTTTAAAAAATAAAATAATTTTAGGTGGGTTAACGGGCTGAACCGGGTTGCAGCCCGTTAAGAACCCGTCAAGGGCTTAACGGGTTGTAGCGTGTTCGGTGCCCCGTTTTCCAAAATATGTACGTTTAAAACCTATTCCCCGCCCAACCCGTCCCAGTCCGCCAATTTAGCTACAGTAATGGGTTGAACCGGGTTGTTAACGGGTCAATGCGGCCCGATTAACACCTTTAAGCTTAACCCTGAAAAATGTGTGTTGCTCCGGTAAAGTTTTGGGTTTCTTGCTGTCACAAAGGGGGATCGAAGTCAATCACGACAAGATTAAAGCCATTGAGGACATTCCATACCAGGTGGAAAGTGTGAAAGAAGTCCAAAGACTAACCGGAAGATTGTCGCTCTAAGCAGGTTCATTTTTTGATATTCTGGATAATGTCATCACTTCTTCTCACTTTTGAAGAAGAAGAACAACTTCGAGTGGACTCCAGAATGCCAACAGGCTACCTTGAACGGTATCTATCGAGCCCTTCGTTAGTATCAAAACTAAAGGAAGGTGAACAATTGCTAATATACTTAGCAGTCTCGGAGGTAGCGGGCCTCTATCAAGTCTAGTCCGGGAGCAGGGGCCTGCCCTTACCTAAAGCAAGTAAAGAAATTTCTGTAGGCCCCACATTTGTGGGAGGCCCATTTTTTTGCTACACCTAATAGGCTATATATAAATTTTAAATAAAAAAATCTGTGAAGTGATTTCTTTCTTTAACAAATATAGAGGAGAATTTGCAACTTATATGATTTTATGCCATGAAAATCATATTTAAATGTCTACCGAATCCGAATTTCGTAAGAAACATGTGAATATATAGGAAGAAACAATTTGACGAGAATGTTGATAATGGAAAAAGAGTTATTTAGAGTGATTACTTTTTATATATAGTAGACAAGGCTATTTTTTCACTTCAAAATAGATTTGAATTGTTTGAAGCATATGAAAAATATTGTTGACATTCTATTTAGCGGTAAAATACTTAGATCACTAGATGATAAATTTTTTAAATAATATTGACTTAATATTGGATATTCCTTAAAACATAATAATCGAACTGATATTGATGGTTTAGATTTATTTTCTGAATTAAAAAATATTACAGAAAAAAGTACTATTAGAGGATAACAGTTTAATTAATATACTCAATCAAACAATTTTTTTTAAATTCTTTTGCCGATATTTTTCTTGTGGAGAATTCCTAGGGAAACCCCAGCGGCTACCTTTCGCATGCACATTGGGTCACCTGGTCACTATGCAATAGCACGCAAACAACACATGAAATGTAAACCACAGTAGGCAAGCCCGATGCGATGAGCTCTAACTGAGGAGGCTGTCGGTGAGGGAAATTAATGGATCCTAGGTCTCCCACGTGGGAAACCGCTCACTTAACCAATTCAACCAACTCTTGCGGGCTCCACATACCTATAGNCAAACTTTTAAGGCTTAGAATTAAACTTTGAAGTTTAAACTTTAAAGTTTAAAAAGTTTAAAGATTTAAATTTGAATTTTAAAATTTTAAAATTGAAAGTTGAAAGTAAGTGGCTACACAAAATTATTTAATAAGACTAATAGGCAATAACAATATGTAAGTAACTTTGATATTTTTATTGAATAATATATAATACTTTAAATTAATTTGCAAGTTCTTTTTTGATTTTTATTTTATTTTTGAACTTGCAAATTAAAAGTTTACAACAATTATAAATAAATAAAAAAGAAAAAGAAATAGTACATCACATGTTTTGCATCATTTTTGTAAGTTCTTCCATGTCAACATGAGGTTCTTGATTTCCGACATTGGTTGAATCGGTACCATAAACCATTATATCTCCAATTTCTTGGTTCTCCGCTTCATCTACCTCGTCACGCCCTTGATTTCGCCGTTCTGATCTTATCCAATCTCTGAAGCACACTAGAACTTCCAAAGCGTTGCTGCCCAATGAATGACGTGTATCTCCTAGTTGCTTCCTTCCTTGGCTAAATGCGCTCTCTGATGCGACCGTTGAAATAGGCACATTTAGCACGTCTCGAGCCATGGCCGAAAGAACAGGAAATTGATTTGAGTTGCTCATCCACCAACCCAGCGGTAGAAAATCCTTTTTGAGAGGCTCCGATGACTTTTGCAAGTGGAATTGGAGTTCATCAATATTCCGGCTACTGGTTTATTGATGCTCTCCTAGTATATACCAAATCAAATAATCTTGAACACCATCATCATCATCCAAAGTTGTTCCAGATATTGAAGTATTACTTGAAGGAATATTTTCATCTACAACCGAAGAAGCATCAACAATGTTAGCATAATAATTATAAAAAGTTTGTAAATTTACGTGTAGATCAGAAATACAAGTGTCAATATTAGGAGTTTTAGTTGGTACAACATCCATACAAGTATATAAAGCACTAATTAATTGGCGACACTTTATCATTTTGAGAGTAGGGTTTAAAATAGCACCAATTAGGTCAATATGGGTAATTGGGTAGAAATATTTTTTAAACTTATCTAGCATAGATTCAACAAATAGGAGTATATCCTTCTTTCTTTTTCAAATTATGTAGTAAAAGATAAATTTCAGCAATATGAACTAAACCATTTAGAATAGTAGGATAATAAGCTCCAGAAAACTCAAGTGTAGCCACATAAAATTTTTGTAAAAATTGTACAACATCTTCAATGACATCCCAAGTTCTAGAATATCATCTAAATATCATCTAAATCATCATCTATACCATAATTTTCTTGAAGTCGCTCATAATCTACATTTAAATTTTTGGGTGAACTTTCAGAAACATGTGTAAAGCTACTAGAAGAACCAACACCGTCTCTTGATCTTTTGAAAAATTTCTCACTAACGCCTCTACTAGTACAAACTTTTTTGGCCGCTCTAAGTTAATCCATTATGTAATTTTAATTAAGAAATTAAAATAATAATTTAATAATAAAATAAATGTACACCAAAAAAGAGAAAGAGATGGAACGAGTGTACCGGAATTCCGAATGCCACACCAATTTTAATATAGAAACTCAAATTCAATTGATAACTTGATACTTGATAGTTGATACACACTTCAATTGAAACTTGATAATAATAATTANTTTTTTAAATAATATTGACTTAATATTGGATATTCCTTAAAACATAATAATCGAACTGATATTGATGGTTTAGATTTATTTTCTGAATTAAAAAATATTACAGAAAAAAGTACTATTAGAGGATAACAGTTTAATTAATATACTCAATCAAACAATTTTTTTTAAATTCTTTTGCCGATATTTTTCTTGTGGAGAATTCCTAGGGAAACCCCAGCGGCTACCTTTCGCATGCACATTGGGTCACCTGGTCACTATGCAATAGCACGCAAACAACACATGAAATGTAAACCACAGTAGGCAAGCCCGATGCGATGAGCTCTAACTGAGGAGGCTGTCGGTGAGGGAAATTAATGGATCCTAGGTCTCCCACGTGGGAAACCGCTCACTTAACCAATTCAACCAACTCTTGCGGGCTCCACATACCTATAGTGCTTATAGAATAATGTTAATAACTCATGTTATTGTTGCTTCAGTGGAATGAAGTTTTTCAAAATTAAAATTGATAAAATCTTACCTAAGATCAACTGTCTCAAGAGATGTTAAATAGATTAGCTATATTGTCAATTGAGAAAGATTTATTAGAAGAAATTGATTATAAAACAATTATTAATAACTTTGCATCTAAAAAAAGCTAGAAAAATAGACTTCAAATGATAATATATTATTTTTTAAAAACGTTAAGAATCCTTATAAAATTTGGCTTTAGGCCACGAAATTCGTTGGGCCACCCCTCCCCGGGAAGATGAATGTACGCAATCTCCTATCTATTATATTAGTAAAAATATTATCGGGGGAGGAAACTCGTTATCCACACCTCAAAAATCGAGATTGAAAAATCAAACTCGATTTTTGATGGTTTGATTTGATTTATAAATTTAAAAGCCTGAAAATTTTATTTGGTTCGATAACTAAAAAATCCGAACCAACTCAACCCATGTATGTTTTACCAAAAAGTTTTCGAGTCTTTTTGTTAAACTAAATAAGGTGATGAGAAACAGGACAAATTCTAGCCAAGGATAATTGACTCTAGATCAAAGAACAACAAGCAAGAAAAGCTTGGACATGATTAAACTTGAAGATTAATTATGACCACGATAAAGATCTAAGACATGCGGTGAGATAACATTCTTGACAGGATTACTTCGTAAAATAAGGTAAAGGGGGAAGAAAATATTCACCAATCGTGGCGACGAGACATGTATTTGCTTATTCAATAATGATGATTACAAGAAAAATAGCAAGGTTTCAAGTCCTATCTTCTTCATAAGGCAGACTCTCAAATCCCTCTCTACTGTGAATGAAGCAGTGTGTGATTTTTGAGCAGTTGTCTTCCCCTCTTCATTCTCTTACCTAGTATTTATACTAGGTATTCTCATTTATTTGACGGTCCTTAGCCAGGATACCTAAGTCTATCGATCCTACTTTATGTCGACCTTCTGAAATGCCATAACGTTTACTTTTCCATACAAGCCTTTTGATCATACGACCTCGACCGTGGATGAGGTGCTTGTCGCCATATTGCCCTATGAATACAACTTCGGCTTAATCAATCCATCGACGTTCCTTTTTATGTTGATTCTCGTTTGGTCTGATTGCGATCCATACAGTTAGTCCCTCATCCTATCGGGGTCATCTTTGGGCGAGCTCGATGGGCGGATCTCGCCAATTCGAAAGTTCGAGAAATCTGAGCATTTGGGTGATGGGCGAGTACCTCATGGCGAGATAATGATATGACGTTTCGAGAGCCGCATCAGACCGTTGCGTCAGTTTGAAATGTCATTAAATTTGTCATGCGTCATTATGGCGCACGTTCTCTGTGGGTTGCGCCATTTACCATGCCCCTTCTGTTTTTTCTTTTCAAAATGACGTCATGGTTTTCCTGCTCAGAGTATTTTTCTACCTATAAATAAGGGAAAATTCCACATTTGAATGCTCCCAATCGTTCAAGAGAAAGTTTTAAAGCTTTTCTTCTTCTCTTCTAGCTTCTCGCATTTCCCTTGCTGCTAATAGTTCTTGTGACTTCTACCTTCTTTTCATTCTCATCCCGATCTGCACAACCAATCAAAGAAATGGCTAGTGCATATTCTTACCCAGATAGAGTCGTTGGTGCCCTTGCGTCGGAAACTGATATACCTCCTCTTGAGGGCGGGGGGGGGGGGGGGGGGTCTTTTTGTGGTGGAGAGTGAGGTTTTTCAACCGGGGGTGGCA
>MDKH01187418.1:0-29815 GCA_005239495.1 Nicotiana undulata | reverse complement strand
AGAGAGCTTTCATCAAGAGAGAAGAGAGAAGAAAAGTATTTGTTTTGCTGCAGTTTCTTTATTTCGACCAGCCAACTTCAAACCATGTATGTCGATCCGTTAACCGTTGGATCGAGCTGAAATTTCGACTGAGTGTTCGTAACATCTTAGTCTTGGATTTGAACGGTGGAGATCGTATTTGGAGACCCTTAGAATCTGATTTCGAGCCTCGAACAGCAGCTTCGTGTTGTGGATTCTTTTTTCTTCAATTGATTAGTTGTTGCTCTTGTTGCTATTGTTGCTCCGTGTTTGGCACTTATTGTGTAGCCAATTTGGAGAATTTTTGTAACCCTCTTATTATTATAGTGGAGCTTTTTGGATCTTTGTGATCCCGTGGTTTTTACCTTCGACTTGAAGGGTTTTCCACGTTAAAATTTGGTGTTCGTTATCTTCTTTACTTTCGGGTTCGCCTCTTCCTCAACATCAAAGTGGTATCAGAGCGAGGTTCGAGACAGGTTCATCTTGGCGAGTTTAGTTCTGGCCGCAACCTAATTGACGGTAATCATGATTTTGTCTGAGAAATTTGACCGGAGTGCTACTCTCGTTGAGACAAACTTTGTGGCGAAGATTTGGAGATGCGACCTGTTGAAGGCTATGAGAAGAAGGTGGATCAGATTTATTTTGTCAGAAAATTCAGGCCAAGGGGGAGAATTGTTAAGGGTTGTCCGGATTTTCTAACCATATTTGGTTTTCCTATTTCTTGAAGGAAAGGACAACATATTTACCATATTTGGGTTTTCCTTTTTGTAGAAGGAAATCATAATTCTTCCATGTTTGGCTAGTCCTTTTTCTTGTAGGAAAAGGTTTGGACTTCTATAAATTGAGGATCCTTCTTTCTCATTCAGCAGCATCCACAATGTAGCCATATGGGTTGAGAGTCGTGTTTAGGGGGAGAACTTTACGGGACAAGTGTAATGTGTCACTTGTGTTTGCCTCTTCGTGAGGTTGTTCTCTCGATATTTTGTACTCTCTTTTATTATAGTGGATTGCTCATTTCCGCGGTGGACGTAGGTCAGTTGACCGAACCACGTTAAATGTTTGTGTCTCATTTGGTAGATTTCTCTTTTATTGTCTGGTTTATCGTCGTTCAATTGTTGCGTCACTAGTTTCCGCATGACACCTGACTTTTTTCGGTCCTAACACAAAGCAACAGAGATTCATTCTTTCAGTCCATAAACGGTTTAAAGATCTAATTATGAAGCAACAAAAATGAAAAATGTAACCGCGGTGGATTGGTAAGTACTCATTCATTCTTAGTTAGAGGTTTCGGATTCGAGTTCTAGAGGTCTCGGGTTCGAGTCCTTGTGTATGAAGTCGCCTTTGTTAGGAAGCGTATTACCCCTAATATAGAATTTTCCAGGGCGAATCCGAATTTAATCGGGCCTCAATGCGTATATCGGACACGGAGGAGAAAAAATAAATAAAAATGTAGCAAGTCTCATCCCCCTCCCATAGTCTCTTTGGGCCCCACAAACCCCCAATAAATAGCCACCTTTGGAGGCCCCCTGAGAAAACATCACAGTGGTAGCTTTCGACTATCAACTTTTTAGTGCTACTATTCTTATTCCAAGGAATATCTAGTTTTTTTTTTCACTATTATTTCCCTATCTTTCTAATTCTAATACAATAACATCAACAGTGTCAACATGGTTTGCCAAAGCAATCCAGTGGTGCAACAAGTCTGCGAATTGTACGAAAAGATCTCCAAATTGGAAAGCTTGAATCCGTCCAAGGATGTCAACATGCTGTTCACAGAGCTTGTGAATACGTGCATGCCCCCCAATCCTATTGATGTTTCTAAGCTCTGTCAAAAGATTCATGAAATTAGGTCTCATCTCATCAAGCTCTGTGGTGAAGCTGAAGGACTTCTTGAAAGTCATTATTCCAAGATTCTTGGCTCCTATGAAAACCCTCTTCACCATCTTAACATTTTCCCATATTTCGACAATTACATCAAACTAAGCTTGCTTGAGTTCAACATCCTCACCAAACAAACCCCTATAACCCCGGCCCGAATCGCCTTCGTGGGATCAGGCCCTCTCCCTCTAACTTCTCTGGTTTTAGCTACCAAACATCTTAAGAATACCTACTTTGACAATTATGATATTGACTCTGCGGCCAATTCCATGGCGTCCCGCCTCGTGGCATCTGACCCTGACTTGTATGAGAGGATGACTTTTCACACTATAGATATCATGGATGTAACGTGTGCCTTGAAGGAATATGATGTTGTCTTCTTGGCGGCCCTTGTGGGGATGGACAAGGAAGAAAAGATTAAGGTCGTTGATCATTTGGCTAAGTATATGGCTCCTGGAGCAATACTGATGCTGAGAAGTGCACATGGTGCGCGTGCTTTTCTCTACCCTGTCGTCAATTCTCGTGATCTCAAAGGCTTCGAGGTTTTATCGATCTACCATCCAACAGACGAGGTTATTAACTCTATGGTTATTGCTCGTAAGTTGCCGCTGCAGCCACTTGATAAAGGATTTGGGTCCATTGTGCTTCCGAGCAAATGTGCTTGTGCTGAGATTCATTCGTTCAATCCTATGAATAGGATGAACATGATTGAAGAATTGTCACTAGAGGAGCAACTTTCTTGATGAGACTTATATGATATGTTGGTGATTTGAATTATGTTTCATTTGTGTCCCACTTGGAGTTGTAGCCCTTAACAATTCGATCCACTAGCTGAACGTGTCCCATTAACCTTTTGTGTCAACCCTAGGCAATAAGATGACCCTTCGGCATTTGTTTTGGTGAATTTTATTCTTACCTCTATCCATGATGAGATGTTTCATGTTTGTGCACATGCCCTTGCAAATGTTCTTCAATTCCTTTACCTTTCTTGCTTGTTTGAATAGGATTGTCTTTCTTGAATTCTGTTTCCTGTAGCTAATTACGTCTTTAGTTGAAAATCAGTAACTCCTCCCACCGAAAACCGCATGTACAAACCACTGCCAACCCGATATATGTAACACAATAAGATTAGACAAAAAAATTAAGAGAGTTTTCTTGATAAAATATTTTAGTCCCCTGTTGAAAATTGAATCTTATGTTAGAAAAAGAGAAGACTTTTTGATTTGTGTATTACACGAATAATTTTAGTTCATTCATTAGGAAATCCATTTAAGGATACGAGTATTATTATTTTCCCATAAACTAGCTGGGGAGAAGAAAATATTCAGAATTAAATTGAGATACACATGTATGCTAGAAGAAGTCCTTTAAATACCTACGAGTTATAGCCATTTAACATTAGCAAACTTGGAAGAAGCAAAGAAGAAAAATTTCCTCACCTTTCTTCAAAAGAGAAAACATCGATCGCAAATGACTCGTTTCTATTTTCAACAATTGATATCGTAGTAGAATCATGATATAAAGTATGATTACGATCAAGTACATTAAGACTCACAAGGATAGCCTATCATGCCCAAATAAAATATCATAAGCTAAGACAATACTTTAGTTTTTCTAGCATGATCATTATACTCATGCAGTCATACAATCAAGTAAAGCATAAGTCAAGAAGAACAAACATCCAAACAAGGCAAAAAGAAGGCTAAAAATACCCCAAACATGGTATATAACCTTACACCACATCCAAATCAGGTAACATGCACCACGCAAGTTCAATTTGTAGAAAATTCTCTTAACAATGTTAGACAATAGAGTCTCCTCCTCTTGAGATAGCTTCAACTCTCAAATACTGCTTTTCCTTCGAAACTATCCTCCAAACATCCCAAATCTATCCAAACAATACTTAACAAGTCCTAAAATCCAATTCTAAATAGTAACGCTTCAATCTTTAATCAAATCTTAAAATTCAAAAAAAAGTCAATTCGGTTTAACATGGTCAAAATCTGAGTCCAAGGCCAAATCCTCTTGACCCATAACTCTACGAGTCCAAATATGTACATGATTCATTTTAAAACTCGAGTCCAAATCGATATTGGATTATAAATCTAAAATATACTCTCTGAAAATGTGAATAAAAATCCCAAATTTCTCACTTTAAATCATTGATTCACGTGCGAAATTCATGGGAAATCAAGATATATAATAAAATTCAAAACGAGAATTACTTACCCTCAACTTGGAGAGAAGATCTCCTAAAACATTGCCTCATCTTGAAATCTAGGTCTCAAAAATAGAGAAAATGAGCTAAATCTCGACTTAAAAGGATCTGTCAGACATATTTTGCAGGAGCGGACCAATTAGTCACTGAAAGTACAAGGGGGGGGGGGGGGGGGGGGGGGTTGAATTGTAGTTTTTTAAAATTTTTAGTCGATTACTCGTCAAACCTAGTCGATTATTACGGAGACAGCCTGCGTAATACTGTAAGTACCTCGATTCAATCAAATACTAATCTCAACAAACAATAATTTCTTATAATAAAATATGAAAGCAGTAAGGTAAATGACACCACAAATTTTATACTGGTTTCGAATCAATATGGTATCCTACTCTAGGCTCCTTGATTTGCCAGGATGTTATCTCTTGATCTCTTTGTAATATTGAGTTGAGTACAACTTGAGTGATTTTCAACGTTCACCGCCAACGTTTATAAGGTTGGTTTTCACTCGCTCACCAACAACGAACAAGAGTTGGTTTTAACACGCTCACCAAAAACGCAAAATGTTGGTTTTTACTCGCTCACCAACAACGACTCTTTGGTTTTCACTCACTCACCAAAGAAACGAATAATGACACAACCTCTAAGGACACACTGCCTCTCCAATATTTTTCTATCTCTCCTCACTCTTTTGTGTACACGGTAAATCTACTAAAAGTGAATTACATTGCTTGTTAAGAGTAGAATAAAGAACTTGTAGTTGGAAAGATAATTTTATAGAAGGCTGTGTGAGTTTGTTATTGCAAGTGTCTTCTCTTTTATACTTGGTCGTTGAATATTCTAGCCGTAGCGGTCTAATATTGGAAAAGGATTCCCTTTATTGCTGCTCCAACTTTCATTTACTGCTTAATGCTCTTTTGAACATGATCTCAATTAAGTCTGATATTGAAGAGTAACTACTCTTTCCCTTGAGTATAAATTAATATCCATTAAGAATTCTTTACATATTGCAACCTATTTTGTACAGATTTGATCTCACATATATTTGAGATCTTTTTTTTACAATTCGAAAAATCAAAGCCATATTATTTAATGCATTTTGTGTAAAATATTCTTTCCATAAGAGACATCAAGTCTTCATATGTAAATATGCACGTGACTTCATAAGGAATATTACAATTGCCTTTATATTCTTGGTACTTCCTTTAATTCCATTGATATTCATTCCTTTTTCATTGTAGTACCAATCTCCTCTTATAATTGAATCTTTCCTTCTTTGGCAAAGTATCATTCAAGATTTATTCCTCCAAAATGCATCTTCATTGTTTGTCAAAAATATCTCTGACACTTCGTGGTCTATCATTGAACATAGACATCATTTGCTTGATAGCGTCTTCAGAAAATAACTCTAAGTTCTTCTTCCTATGGCAGGTTTATGGTTGCGCAAAGTTTAGCTCTCATTTTGATAGCCCAAAAGAAATTCAAGATCCTCTTCCTTTGACTTTGGATCTTGATTTTTGCATCAAATATGAAGATCTCAATAATCATTTATTATTTCCACAATTGTGTGAATAATTTCCTTTTGATAGATTTCAATATATCTTTCTCTCATTTATTGATCTTGAAAAATATTCTCTTTCCATAATATAGATTATACAATACTCATAATATATTTTCTTTTCATAGAAAATATATGTAGTATCTCTTCCACTTAACATCCCCCTTCACAAAATAATAGATATTCTCCATGATTTTAGCAACTTTCCTTTCAAGATATTGAAAAAAATTTCTTTCACAATTTTTGTAGATTCTTCTTCTGATATTGTAGTAAGCCATTCAATATTTAAAATTTGGCTTTCAAATATATGACACTTGGAGATTAAGAGTCTGAAAATAATCTTACTTGATAATATTTTCGCTCATAAATTCATCACATGATATTCTCTTTCTCATTTTTCTTTGGATCCTTCCCAACATCTTCTTCTTTGAACAAACTTGTGCGAGAATAAGTTTACCACAAGTAAGTGTTCTTTGGTTAATAAATATATTGGTTTGTTATCATCAAAATCAATACGTGAAACCTTGAAACTAGCAGTCGCAAGTGCAACATCGTAGGTGTGAGACCTTGCATTACAAATGCGACCTCGCTTGCCCTAGCCCTCCTTCGCAGATGTGCACCCCTGACCGTAAGTGCAACCACCCATCTGCGACCTCAACATCACATGTGCGGATACACCAAACTTCAAAAATATTCAACTTAGCTTAAAATAATCTGAAACTACTCGAAAACTCATTCGAGCCTTCCAAGATCCTGGCCAATCTCTGTAACAAGTTCGTATACCCTATACAAACTTGTCAAAGGTATCGAACCACCACAAACAATATCAAAACCATAAATCAAGCATCAAACAAAAATTCTCATACTTTTTGAAGTTTAAAATTCTATCTTTTGATTAGAAGCATCGAAACAACTCTGGGACACCTAAGTATACGTATAACTAAAATCATCATACGAATCTATTGGAACCATCAAAACACAAATCAAGAGTCGTTACCCTTAATGTTGAGTTTGTTCAACTCTTCCAACCTTAATCCTCAATTTAGGATCTAAGTGTTCCAAATTACTCCTGAAACTCTTGGAAACTAAATCACTCATCCTCACAGGTGATAAATCATCAAATAATCCTATGAGAAGTCTCAAGCAGGAGAATGGGGTTGTAGAATTCAATATGAACAGTTAGGTCGTTACATTCTTCACCTCTTAAGAAAATTTTCATCCTTGAACGGATTTAGAAATGTACCTGGGCTCCTAAAAAGATATGCATATCTACTCTGTAAATTTGATTGGTCTCCCAAATGTAACGACCCGGTCCGTCGTTACGAACAAACCTGCATTATAATTTTTGTTATTGACTTGTTATAGATTGGTCATACTGTATTTGATGTATTAGAGTTGATAGGCTTGAAATCGAATGATTGTAGTGAGAGTTCAGTCAATTAGCCTTAAAAATAGCCTTACAATGGGAAAAGTCAACTAAGAGTTGACTTATTTCTAAACGACCTCGGAATGTGAATTTTATAACTCGAATAGCTTCGTTAGGTGATTTGGACTTAGGAGTGTGTCTGAAATAATTTTATGATGCCCGGTGCAGAAATAGGCTTGAATTGGCGGAAGTTGGTTTTTTGGCGATTTCCGGACGGCAGTGGAAAATAGGCTATCGGGGTCGGAATGGAATTCCGACAGTTGGAACAGGTTCTTAATGTCATTTTGGACTTGTCCGCAGAATTTTAGGTCAATCGGAGTTGTTTTGGATAGTTTCGACGTCATTGGTGGATTTTAGAATTTTCGAAGTTCTTAGGCTTGAATCCGATGTGAACTTGGTGTTTTGATGTTAGTTTTGGTGTTTTGAGAGTGCAACTAAGTTTGAATGATATTATGGGATATGTTGGTAAGTTTGATTGGGGTCCCGAGGGGCTCGGGATTGAATTCGGGTGGTTAACGGGCACTTTTGGACTTAGGAAAAATGCTGGTTTTCTTGTGTCAGTGCAACAGGAAATTGTTCATCGCGATCTCAAGGATAGGGATGCGATCGCGTAGAGTAAGGTTCGAGGCATGTCATTTTGGTCTATGGGATCGCGTAAAGAGGTCCGCGATCGCAGAGTGCGGGCATGCTGAACTGTGAGGTCGCGTGAAGCATGTCTGCGATCGCGTTCATTAAGGAACAGAAGCTCTGCGATCGCGTGGCTATGTTTGCGATCGCAGAGAGTGTTTTGGGGCAGATGGAAATTTGTTTTTCGCGATCGCGACCTTGTTTCCTCGATCTTAGTGCAGTAGTAACTGGGCAGTATTTAAATACTTCCTCCGCGACTTAAATCCTCTTTTTCACCATTGTTGTACGGAAAGGAGTTCTTGGGGGCAATTTTGAATAGGAAAATTCTCGTTCTTCATAGAGGTAAGTGTTCTAGTCATTAAAACTCGATTATGGGTAATTATAGAGCATAAAACCAGTGTAAATTCATGGGAAACTCAGTAGAAAAATTGGGTTTTAGGGCTTGAGATTTTGAGACCTTTAGGGGTCGATTTGAGGGGTCAAACGAATTCCGATTTTGATGTTCTTTATATGTACGGATCATGAGAGGACGAAAAACACTTTTGTATAAAAATTTTTGAATTTCGGAACGCGGGACCGGGGGTCGGGTTTTGACCGGTTTCGGATTTTTAAGTTAAATTCGATATTTTTCAATTGGAATTCGTTCCTTAAGCATATATTGATGATAAAAATCTGAACTTGGTAGATTTGGAGCCTTCGGAGGTTGATTCGAGAGGCAAGCGCATTGCGGAATAATTCCGGGCTAGTTTTGAGGTAAGTAATGTCTTGAAATCCTGTCTTGAGGGTATGAAACCCCGGACTATGCATCCTTTCACGGGTTTTGAAATTAAAAGGTGGAAACTTTGGAAACATATTTCCTATTTAGGCGACTATTGAGTTGCGAAACCGATTTTCAAGCCTTTGCTTAATTAGTATTTATATATTATGATATGCTTTGGGGCTGTAAGCCGTGTTTGGGGCCCAGTGCCGATCTGTTTACCCCTTAGGGGACTGTTTTACTGTGTTTCCTCACTTGATATGATGTGAATTACACTCAGTCTTTTCCTGATAAATTATTTTGACAGAGTATTTTGATACTATTTATTGAAGAAAATAAAACACTGTTTTGGGTCGAGAACCCGATTTGTTTATGGCCTAAGGGCTAATAGAGAGTGTCTGACTGAGTGATGTGAGGAGGCTTCCAGGACTTATGAGTGATGTGAGGAGGCTTCCAGGCCTTATGAGTGATGTGAGGAGGCTTCCAGGCCTTATGAGTGATGTGAGGAGGCTTCCAGGCCTTATGAGAGATATGAGGAGGCTTTCAGGCCTTATGAGAGAGATGAGAAGGCTTCCAGGCCTTATGTTATTATTGCACTTGGGCTGTAGGAGCCCCTCCGGAGTTTGTAACACACCCCCAGTGAGCGCCGGTACAGATTGAGTGATGATGATTGCCCGCGGGGCTGATACTGAGTGATGATTGATACTGAGTGATTGAGGGAATGCCTGAGGGCATCTGTTATGAGAAATGATTTTGGCCCGAGGGGAACTTTTATGATGATTTTACTATGTTTTCGAACTATGATTTACTTCGTTTTCAAACTGAGTTTTACTGAGGATTTCACCGAGATATATCGATATTTACTTGTTCTTAAAGGTTTTCTGGAAACTGATTTCGAAGTTATGAAATTGCTGAATACTACTTGGTGACTTGATGTTTTACTGGTTGTTGTGAAATTGTGTGTCTGTTTGTGTGCTTTATATTTCTCAGACTGTGATTTTTTTTCGTTACTATTGAGTTCGCGTACTCATAAAGACTCCCTGTGCCTTTGTGCACAGATTCAGGTGACGGGCTGGAGCAGTAGCAGTTTTTGCTTGTTCGTTAGCGGATTTCACGAGATTTCGAGGTAGCTGTCCAACATCCACAACTTCTCCACTTCCCTTCCTTATTATATTTTTAGCATTTGATTCAGAGACATATATTATAGTTTTAGCAGAGTTAGATTTATTTATTCTTAGATGCTCATGACTATTGACTCCAGTTCTGGGAGGTTTGTTAGATTTGTTTAGACTATCATTGGGGGCGCTAGACTTATATAAATTATTCTTTGCTTGAATTTCTGTTTATTATTGCATTATGAACTATTAAGATAAGAAAAATTACGTAGTAATGTGATGGTTGGCTAGCCTAGTTTCACGATAGGCGCCATCACGGCCTATCAGGACTTGGGGTCGTGACAAGTTGGTATCAGAGCGCTAGCTAACATAGGACTCAACGGTCATGAGCAGGTTCAGTAGAGTCTTGCGGATCGGTACGGAGACGTCTATACTTATCTTCGAGAGGCTGCAGAACCTTTAGGAAACATCTCTATTTTTCTTGAAATCTATCCTGCCATCTATTGATTCTTGAAATCTAAACTTACGTTGTTTCATTCTCTCACAGATGGTGAGGACACACAATACCGATCAGGGTGACCATACACCAGCCAGACCCATAAGGGGTCGAGACCGTGGTAGAGGTAGGGGACCAGCTCAGGCAGCAACCGGGGTGGTACCACAGGATCCCCCTATCGTTCAGGATCAGGTTCCCGTCGATGGTGCTCCAGCGGGACAGGCTCAGGCACCGACAGTGCCTATTGTTATTCCGGGTCTTCAGGAGACCCTGGCTCAGATATTGATGGTGTGTTCCAGTTTTTCTCAGGCAGTTGCTATGCCTACTATGTCCACTATAGCTCAGGCCGGGGCAGGATATCAGACTCCAGCTGCCCGGACACCTGAACAGGTTGTACGGGGTATTCAGGCACCAGGAGCAGCCCTAGTTCAGCTGGTTGCTCCAGCTCAGGATTTTGTGGTCGTTGCTATGCTTGAGGATGAGCAGCACAAGTTGGAGAGGTTCAACAGACTTAAGCCTCCGACTTCAGTGGCACAGAGGGTGAGGACGCCCAAGGTTTTCTTGATAAATTTCAGAGGATGCTTCATACTGCGGGTATTTTGGAGACCATCGAAGTTTCATTTGCTACTTATCAGTTTGCTGGTGCTGCATTTACTTGGAGGGAATCATTCGAGAGGCGTAGGCCGGTTGATTCAGCACCTCTCACCTAGCAACAGTTCTCCACGATCGTTTTGGAGAAATATGTTCCTCAGTCCCACAAAGAGGAGCAACGCATGCAGTTTGAGCAGCTGCGCCAGGGAGAATTATCAGTCACCCAGTACGAGATGAGGTTTTCTGAGTTAGCCAGACATGCGTCTGAGATGGTCCCTACTGACAGGGAGAGGATTAGGAGGTTTGTAGATGGTCTCTCGTATCAACTTCGGATTTTGATGACCAGAGAGAGGGTGTCTGGAGTCACATTTAAGCAGGTTGTTGATATTACTTGGGATATTGAGTCAATTTGTAGGCATGATCGTGAGGAAAGAGAGGTCAAGAGGCCTCGGGGATAAGGTAATTTCAGTGGTGCCCCTCCTAGAGGGCAATTTCATCCTAATAGAGGTCGTTCATTTAGACCTCCACAGTCAGTTCGCCCAGCGTACTGTGGTGTATCGTCGGGGCAGGGTCCTCGCAATGCTCATTAGGGACGTTCATCCTTTAGTGCCCTTCCAACTCATAGCTCCGCCCGAGCATCATCTTATCAGGGCTCTTCTATGCATGGTTCGTCTGGTGGTTATGAGAGGGGTGGAGGTTCTCGTTCATTTTCCCCAGCTATAGGTAATTGTTACGAGTGCAGAGAGATCAGGCATGGGTGGAGGCAATGTCCCCATCATTTTGGTAGTTCATCCCAGTAGAGGGTTCAGCCCTCTTCAGCCCCAGTCATATCACCACCTACCCAGGCAGCCATGGGTGGTGGTCATGCAACTAGAGGTCGTCCTAGAGGGGGAGGTCGAGCAGGTGAAGGCCAGCCACGTATTTATGCACTTTAGGCTAGGCCTGATGCTATGGCTTCCGATGTGGCGATTACAAGTACTATTTCAGTTTGTCACAGTGATTCTTTTGCTTTATTTGACCCTAGTTTCACGTACTCTTATGTCTCATTCTATTTTTCTCATTTTCTGAATATGCCCCGTGAGTCTCTAGTTACTTCTGTTCATGTTTCGACTATAGTGGGTGATACTATTATTGTGGACCGTGTGTATCAGTCGTGTCTTATATCTATTGGGGGTGTGGAGACCCGAGTGGACTTGATGTTACTTCGTATGGTCGATTTTGATGTAATTCTGGGCATGGATTGGTTATTCCCATGTCATGCGATTCTTGATTGTCACGCTAAGACCGTGACCTTAGCTATGCCCGGAGTTCTGAAAGTTGAGTGGAGAGGCTCTGTAGAGCATGTGATTTCTTATTTAAAGGCTCAACGTATGGTTGAGAAAGGGTGCGAATCTTACCTTGCGTTTGTGAGGGATGTTAGTAGTAAGGCCCCATCTGTTGATTCTGTCCCTGTAGTCCGTGACTTTCCAGATGTATTCCCTGCAGACCTGCCAGGCATGCCACCTGACAGGGATATTGATTTTGGTATTGACCTGGTGCCAGATACTCATCGTATTTCTATTCCACCTTACCGTATGGAACCAGCAGAGTTGAAAGAATTGAAGGAGCAACTTCAGGAACTCTTAGATAAGGGGTTCATTCGGCCTAGTGTATCGCCTTGGGGTGTGCCGGTGTTGTTTGTGAAAAAGAAGGATGGTTCGATGCGCATGTGTATTGATTATAGACCGTTGAATAAGGTTACAGTGAAGAACCGTTATCATTTTCCTTGTATTGATGACTTATTTTATCAGCTTCAAGGAGCTAAGGTATTCTCCAAGATCGACTTGAGGTCGGGGTATCATCAGTTGAAGATTCGGGATTCTGATATCCCGAAGACGGCTTTCAGGACCAGATACGGTCATTATGAGTTTTTGGTTATGTCATTTGGGCTGACCAATGCCCCAGCAGCGTTCATGCAATTGATGAACAACGTATTTCAGCCGTACCTTGATATATTCGTTATTGTGTTCATTGATGACATCCTGGTTTATTCCTGTATCCAGGAAAAGCATGCACAACACTTGAGAATCGTGTTGCAGAGATTGAGGGAGGAGAAACTTTATGAAAAATTCTCTAAGTGTGAGTTTTGGCTTGGTTCGGTAGCTTGCTTGGGGCACGTGGTGTCTAGTGAGGGTATTCAGGTTGATCCGAAGAAGATTGAGGCGGTGCAGAGTTGGCCTAGACTGTCTTCAGCTACAGAGATTCGGAGTTTCCTTGGTCTGGCGGGTTACTACCGTCGCTTTGTGGAAGGATTTTCTTCTATTGCTTCACCTCTGACCAAATTGACACAGAAGGGTGTTCTATTCCGATGGTCCGATGAATGTGAGGAGAGCTTTCAAAATCTCAAGTCGGCATTGACTACAGCTCCGGTATTAGTGTTGCCTACTGGTTCGGGTTCTTACACGGTTTATTGTGATGCTTCTAGAGTTAGCTTGGGAGCGGTGTTGATGCAGGACGGTAGGGTAATTGCCTACGCGTCGAGATAGTTGAAGGTGCACGAGAAGAATTATCCAGTGCACGATCTTGAGTTAGCTGCTATTGTTCATGCCTTAAAGATTTGGCGGCATTATTTGTATAGAGTACAATGTGAGATTTACACCGATCATCATAGCTTGCAGTATCTGCTAAGGCAGAAAGACTTGAATTTGCGACATAGGAGATGGTTGGAGATTCTCAAGGACTATGACTTGACTATTTTGTATCATCCGAGGAAGGCCAATATGGTGGCCGATGCCTTGAGTCGCAGAGCCGAGAGTTTGGGAAGTCTAGCTTATCTTTCAGCAGCAGAGCGACCTTTAGCTGTTGATGTTCAGGCTTTGGTGGGTCAGTTAGTGAGATTGGATTTGTCAGATCCTCCACGGGTGGTAGCTAGCATGGCTTCCCGGTCTTCCTTATTTGATCAGATTAAAGCACGGTAGTATGATGACCGACACTTATTAGTTCTTCAGGATAGGGTTCGTCGAGGTGATGCCAGAGATGTGACTATTGGTGATGATGGAGTTATGAGGATGGAAGGCCGTATTTGCGTGCCCAACGTGGATGGTATTCGAGAGCTGATATTAGCAGAGGCTCACAGTTCGCGGTATTCTATACATCCGGGTGCCGCGAAGATGTATCAGGATCTGAGACAGCAGTATTGGTGGAGGCGGATGAAGAGAGATATTGTTGAGTATGTAGCACGATGTCTCAACTTCCAGCAGGTCAAGTATGAGCACCAGAGACCAGGTGGTTTGTTTCAGAGGTTAGATATTCCAGAGTGCAAATGGGAGAGAATTACTATGGACTTTGTAGTTGGGCTTCCACGGACTTCGAAAGGTTTTGATGTTATTTGGGTCATTGTGGATAGATTGACCAAGTCCGCGCATTTCATTCTGGTCAGTACTACTTATACTTCAGAGCGGTTATCTAGTATTTACATTAAGGAGATTGTCCGGTTGCATGGAGTTCCGGTTTCTATCATTTCTGACAGAGGTACTCAGTTCACATCTCAGTTTTGGAGAGCTGTATAGAGAGGTATGGGTACTGATGTAGAGTTGAGCACTGCATTTCATCCTCAGCCCGACGGGCAGTCGGAACGGACTATTCAGATATTGGAGGATATGTTACGGGCTTGTGTGATCGATTTTGGTGGTTCATGGGATCAATTTCTGCCACTAGCGGAGTTTACATATATTAACAACTATCAGTCCAGTATTCAGATGGCCCCGTATGAGGCTTTATATGGTAGGAGGTGTAGATCTCCGATTGGTTGGTTTGATCCTGGTGAGGTTAAGTTATTGGGCACAGACTTGATTCAGGATGCGTTGGAGAAGGTGAAGTTGATTCAGGAGCGGCTTCGCACGGCGCAGTCTCTGCAGAAGAGTTATGCGGATCGGAAGGTTCGGGATGTGTCATTTATGGAAGGTGATAAGGTACTGCTGAAGCTGTCACCCATGAAGGGTGTTATGAGGTTCGGAAAGAGAGGAAAGCTGAGTCCACGGTTTATTGGTCCTTTCGAGGTACTTCAGAAGGTTAGAGAGGTGGCTTATAGACTTGCTTTGTCACCCAGCTTATCGAGTGTTCATTCGGTGTTTCATGTGTCGATGCTCAGGAAATATGTTGGTGACCCGTCTTATGTGTTAGACTTCAGCACAGTTCAGCTCGAGGGTAATATGTCATATGAGGTTGAGCCAGTAGCTATTTTAGCTCGCGAGGTCAGAAAGTTGAGGTCGAAGGATATAGCATCAGTGAAGGTGCAGTGGAAAGGTCAGCCAGTAGAGGATCTACTTGGGAGACCGAGCGGGAGATGCAGAGCAAGTATCCACACTTGTTTGAGACTCCAGGTATGTTTCTAGACCCGTTCAAGGACGAACGTTTGTTTAAGAGGGGGAAAATGTAACGACCCGGTCCGTCATTACGAAAAAACCTGCATTATAATTTTTGTTATTGACTTGTTATAGATTGGTTATACCGTATTTGATGTATTAGAGTTGATAGGCTTGAAATCGAATGGTTGTAGTGAGAGTTCAGTCAATTAGCCTTAAAAAATAGCCTTACAATTGGAAAAGTCAACTGTGAGTTGACTTATTGGTAAACGACCTCGGAATGTGAATTTTATAACTCGAATAGCTTTGTTAGGTGATTTGGGACTTAGGAGTGTGTCCGGAATAATTTTATGATGCCCGGTGCAGAATTAGGCTTGAATTGGCGGAAGTTAGTTTTTTGGCGATTTTCGAACGGTAGTAGAAAATAGGCTATCGGGGTAGAAATGGAATAACGATAGTTGGAATAGGTTCTTAATGTCATTTTGGACTTGTCCACAGAATTTCAGGTTAATCGGAGTTGTTTTGGATAGTTTCGGCGTCATTGGTGGATTTTAGAATTTTGGAAGTTCTTAGGCTTGAATCTGATGTGAACTTGGTGTTTTGATGTTAGTTTTGGTGTTTTGAGAGTGCAACTAAGTTTGAATGATATTATGGGATATGTTGGTAAGTTTTTTTGGGGTCCCGAGGGGCTCGGGATTGAATTCGGGTGGTTAACAGGCACTTTTGGACTTGAGAAAAAAGGCTGGTTTTCTGGTGTCAGTGCAGCAGGAAATTGTTCATCGCGATCGCAAGGATAGGGCTGTGATCGCGTAGAGTAAGGTTTGAGGCAGGTCAGTTTGGTCTATGCGATCGCGTAAAGAGGTCCGCGATCGGACAGTGCGGGCAGGCTGAACTGTGCAGTCGCGTGAAGCATGTCTGCGATCGTGTTCGTTAAAGAACAGAAGCTCTGCGATCGCGTGGCTATGTTTGTGATGGCATAGAGTGTTTTGGGGCAGATGGAAATTTGTTCTTCGCGATTGCGACCTTGTTTCCGCGATCGCAGTGCAGTAGTAACTGGGCAATATTTAAATACTTCCTCCGCGATTTATCATCCGCTAAGAACTCCTATATGTATTTTATTTATTGCATAAGGCTACTATTCTGCCCTCCGAGGTTAAACGCTACCTCCATCTACATCGGCATTGCATAATGCTACCTTTCTGCCTTCCGAGGTTAAACGCTACCTCCATCTACATTTATTTCTTGCATAAGGCTACCTTTATGCCTTCCGAGGTTAAGCTTTACCTCCATCTGCATTTACATCCTGGATAAGGCTACCTTTCTGCCTTCCGAGGTTATGCTCTACCTCCATCTGCATTTACAACCTGCATAAGGATACCTTTCTGCCTTCCGAGGTTAAGCTCTACCTCCATATGCATTTGCATCCTGCATAAGGCTACTATTCTGCCTTCCGAGGTTAAACGCTACCTCCATATGCATTTATTTCTTGCATAAGGCTACCTTTCTGCCTTCCGAGGTTAAACGCTACCTCCATCAACATTTATTTCTTGCATAAGGCTACCATTCTGCCTTCCAAGGCTAAACGCTTCCTCCCATTTACTTTTCAAAGCAACCACTATCTCTGTCATTATTTACTTCGCTTCCTTTCGGGCTAAGCTCTGCCCCTTTAATTCACAAGACTAAGCTTTGTCTTGTTAGCATCATACTATTGCATCTTCATGGGCTGAAACATCGCCAACCTATCCAAAGGCGTCATCGTTCGAAGGCACCATCTTCATGGCCCGAGAACACCATCTCATGGCCTGAGGATCTTTTTTATCAGTTTTCATATCATTATTCAAAGGCATCATAGTTCGGAGGCACCATCTTCATGGCCCGAGAACACCATCTCATGGCCTGAGGATCTTTTTTATCAGTTTTCATATCATTATTCAAAGGCATCATAGTTCGGAGGCACCATCTTCATGGCCCGAGAACATCATTTCATAGCCTGCGAATCTCGCATCAAGCGACTCATGGCCCATGACATCATGGTCTAGGGACGTCATCCTCAACTGTCCGAAGACAACATTCATAGTCCAATGGAAATATGCATCATATTTAAATTACGCACAATATATGCTTGTTATTCATTTGCAAGAAATTCGGCTAGGAACATCCAGCCAGGCAGGCAGGAGCGGACCCACTCTAGTTCTCCTAACTACCCCGTAAGCCATCTTGTTCACCCGACCCTGCACTTTGCGTCCGTCCTTGTAAAACTTCACTGGTATACTTCACCGGTGGATCCTGAAGTACATACGACCTGATTCCTGTAATACCAGGGATATGTAGGCAGCTCAGAAGCCAGGGTGCGGCCCAAATCATTCAAACTATTTCCACTCGGTTAAAATTGGCCATCATATCTTTACCCGACAACTCTTTCATCCTTTCCGGGTAAAGAGGGGCAGCTGTTGATACCCAATTTTTTCTCAAATTGTTTTTAAACTTGCATATATACCTTCAAGATCACTCTTTATAATAATTGGTATTTTCTGTAATTTTCCATATTTTTATCAAATTATTTTCCTGTTTATTTAGTGTTTTATATCCAATAATTATTCATAAATGGTGTTATAAATAATTTCAAGACGTTTCCCTGATCAATATATTATTCGTAATCCTATTTAATTCCATTAGGATTTAATTATTTCACAAATTAGCCAATTTTTATTTAGCTAATTACAGCAACTTTTCTGCGATTATAGCACAATTGTACATTTTATACCATTGTAAAATCAATAACTAGTCATTTTATATTTTTTATATTAGTTAATCAACTTAATTTCATTTATTTAGCCTTAATCTCATTTTATATAATTATTAGCTATTTTTATTAATTATCTATCTATTTTAAGGGGTATTTAACGTTTAGCCACATTTATTTAAATTCTAGCCTAATTCCAGCCCCAACACACCTAATTAATTAACCCAATTGAACACCCATCCCAGAACAATTAAATACTCGGCCCAACCCCAAACCAATCTGAGTCGTTGATCAAATTAGATCAACGACCCATATATCTGTTACCATAATTAAACCCCAATTACCCCCCATCCGACCTCTCATTTCCCATCTCTCGTTCTTTCTCTATTCCTCTCCGGTTCTCTCTAGAACCTTCTCTTGCTTCCCTCTTCCGATGAAGCTTGTTCGTCTTCTCCGGCCGGTCCCCTCGTCGGAAACTATGGCCTCCCATCATCTCCTGGTTACTCGTTCACCCTACACCGGTCTAATGACACCCTAAGGCCCTCAGGCGAACCTGAAGCGGTTCACTCACCTCTCATGGTCCCTCATGCCATTTTCCGGCCACCTACGGATGTCTGAGTAAGATCTACGACTTCTCTTGCTACGCCAGCGAAGGCTTTAAGGTTTTTCTTGTTACTATGGGTTCCATGAAACCCTAACTCCTTATATCTTTCCGATTTCTTCCAGATCTGCCTTAGATCTATGTATATCATGAAGCTTTTTACATGTTTTTCTTTGAAGAACCTTCCTATTTTAAACGATCTTTCATCTTCAAACTAGGATTTCATAACCCTTTCTTTTAAATGGTTTTCATACGATTTTCCAGTATTCTCTTAAGATTTCAATTGTGTTTAATGATTTTATTGAAGTCTCTCTCTTTATCTGAATTGTGTTAAGAAAACCTAATCTTTCTCCCTAAACCTTGGGTCTCTGAATACATGTTTGCATAACTTACAAGCTTTATGATTCTCTGAAATTTTACCCTATGGTGTTCGTATATGTTTCTGACTTTCTTACTCTCTCTACGTGCCTCCATGTTTACCCTATAATACACATGAATCCCTAGCTTGTATGATTTACTCTACTGAGATTGCTAGGGTTTCAGAGTTCTTGAACATTGACTATTTAACTCGTGTTATTTTTCCTTTAGCTGATACTGGACTTATTTGAATCCTTGATTCCCTCAGATTAGTATCCTTCACTGATCTCTTAAGGTAATACACTACTGATTTTGACCCATGAGTTATTCACTTGCCTTATTTGATTAGTTCTATTGTTTAATCGATTTTTAACTAGGATTTTCTAAACCTAGACCAATTGCTTGTTCTGTATGCTGAGATTATTTTCCTGTGTAGTATTCCAGTCATATGAGATACTTTCCTTAAGTGATGCTAGTTTCCTGTAATTTGAACCTCATTCAAGGATTTCCTGCTGATTTCCATCATTCCCTGCTTATTTTCATAGCCCATTATGTTGTCACACCGATTCTTAGGACATTCCTTAATTGATATGTTATGTATCTAGCATAATTACCTGCCCTATATTTGTATTAGTTTGAAATATTTCCTTATGTATTCCATGCCAGCCATGGATGTCTTTCCTTATTTTGTCACTTGTCTTTACCGTTTGAAGTTGACTCCCTTGATTAGAAGGAGTACTTAGACGGATTTCCTCTTAATTGATTCTGATTCCTTTAATTGATGCCTGATCTTGATCTGTACCTTATTTACTAATGTTCTTTAAAAACAAAAGAAAACTATATATACACTCTATTCATTCGTTACACACACACAGACATAGATACAAAAACTGATTTGTGCACTCTCTTTTACAAAAAAAAGGGTTCCATACTCTCTTCATCCTCTCTTCTGTGCTACTTGATATTACTTTAAGTGAGCCGGCTGTAAGCCAAGGCTGACCACTGTGCATCTCCTATCTTTGCTTGCATTATTGCTTTCTTTATCATACTGGTATGTTCTGATTTAAGCTTCAGTCATCAAATCAACATGTTTCTATTGATAGTTCAGTTCCTTGTATTCCTGATATATTTCTACTTGTGGTTCTGCTTTCCAACATGCAATTAGAATTCTGAATCCCCTTTACATGTCTATTTTCACTTTACTTTGAATGATCAATGTGTCTCTCTACACTCAGCCTCTGTTCTTTATATGCATCTCCATGCCTATGACCAATATGTTAAAATTCAATCATGATGTCAGTGTTTTGGTTGATATGTTGCTCTAACTTGACACTTTGTCATATCCCTGACCTCTCCTGAATCCTTAGGAACCCTTGGATTATGTGTCTATGTGTGAATCTGCCTACTTCACAGGCTGTGTATTTGTCCCTCAAACCTCTCGCGTTTGTTTGTGATTGCTGTGACACCCTGGGTCCTTTATGTGATGCTGGCTATGTTTTGTTTTGAGTTGGTAAACTGTTTTCGTCAATTGAACCTTTGTTCTGAAAAGGCTAATCTTTACTAAAAGTCCTTCCTCTCTTAAACTGTTTTCAACACTATTTTACTTAAATTTCCTAAATTATGAGCACATCTCACTCTACTCCTAGTTTCTTAAGTTCATCCCCTTCGTGTGAGCACTGCTTTGGGGACCCTTTGAGTACTCGGTGAACTCTGACACACAAGGCTAGCATTCTCACAATGCACTTACTCCCTCTTGGCTAGGAAACATGGGTGTGAACACTTCCTGGGATCCTCCGAGATCCTTAGGAACTCTGACACACCCGGATTATGAAAGGTTATGACATATGTCATTAAGGACCTGGAGACTTGGGCCTATTGGTAGGCTCCCTATAGTGTAACTTCTTAATTTTCTTATTTACTTATGTAATTCGTGTAACACTGGTCTGTAATAACTGATTGTATAAACGATTCTGGGGTTGGATAGTGAAATGCGTGGGGTATGCATACTTAGTATAGACACGGGTAGAAATCATGCCCATAGGTTTACTTTTCCTATATGTGCAATAGCCACCATGCTTAGGAATAACATGCCAATCATGCACTAGATACCATGACAATTAGGTTTATTTCTTTCAACATTTCATCATAATGGTATTCACTTAGAAATCATGTTCATAGGATCTAATAACAACAAGAATTGCTAATATGTGATTCTGTTCATACCAAATGTATTTTTTTTTGTTAAAAATCTTGCTTTAGGACAAATGTGTTAACAAGCTACAATCTTGTTTCATAATGCCGCACACTTAGAGATCCTGTTTTCTAGGACAACATTAATAATCTGTTATTCCAAATAGTCTCCTGAAACTGTTATTTAATAACTGTGATCACTGCGCATTTAGAAACCATGTTGAGGAATCTTGCATACGCCTCATTCCGCCTCTTTATTGCGCATTTAGAAAATCATGTTCAGGAATTCTGCATATACACCTTTGTACATACATTAGATATCATGTTATAAGGCCATATCCGCCCAGTTACACCTAGCCTAATTACTGATGTATAGGTATAAGAACTTCACTTAGTTCCTCTAAAAGAAAGGTGGTAATGCCTTTATGATTCTGGACACCTAAAACAATTTATTTACTAATGTTATTTGAACAGTTCCCGTAATAATTGGTACACCTAGGCAAGCCTTAGGTGCTGGATCAGTTAAAAATTGGAAATCTACTCTTCACATATACTGTTTGACTACAACAGGTTAAAATCAGTATTCAGAAACTGGTACAATTCCTTCTCTAAAAATCAGTAATAAAACTGCCTTATTATTGCATTCTCGCCTAGACATTATGCCTTAGGTCCTGAAGTTAGAAAGGCCTTACTTGTGTTTGAGTCGCACTAATTGTGTGCATAACCTGTGGAGGAATACTTGTGCCTCATATCTTCTCCTATTTGTTTTCCCCCTTATTTGCAGTTGTAACTGTCTTTGCTTGTCGCATAGAGTTTGTCCTTTAAACCTAGGGGTCAACCTAGAACCTCCTTTTAGGATAGTAGTCCTAGCCTCCTCCGGGACTGATAGGATGGGACGGGTAATAACACGCAATAGAGTTCGTGACCAACACACGCTTTAATTATCTTCACGGGGTAGGAAATGGTAGAATATGGATATGATGACCGGTGCGCTAATACCACGTGTAGCCCCTCTCTGAGGAGTGTCTATCGGGTATTGTATGATGTGATCCATATTGTTTCAAACCTAGGATCTTTCTCTCAAATGTTTTATTAGTTATTTCAAAAGTTAATAACTCCAATGCTTATTTGAAATCCCCTCTTATTCGAGCCATTACTTGCTATTTGCTTATTGTACAAATTCACGAAAACCATTTGGCCGAGAACCACAGTTGTGGATCCTGAGGGGTGCCTAATACCTTTCCCTTGGGATAATTTCAAGACCTTACCCAATCTCTGGTAATGCAAACTAGTATCATGAGTTAATTAATCTAGGTTCCCTAACGCGCCTTAAAAATCGTTAGGTGGCAACTCTTCTTTTAACCCTTTTCCTTTAAAAGGAGTTGTCAGAATGTCATAAACCCGATCTCCGCTTAAGGGAAAAAGGGGGTGCGACACTCATATTTACTCATCGTAAGCATGATTCAAAATCGAGTTCTTCTGACTCAACTCTTCTACAACCACATTCAATCTCTTACCAACTGTCTTTCTGGATGTAGGTATCGTTGTATTATAAATAAAATAAAAGTTAGGAGTTTGAATCTTACAACTTAGCACTATCACACAATATGGAGTAAGAAGAAAAAGTGAAAGTCCTAAATGCCCTGTAGCCTCTTACTTATAAGTGTGGTGCACGACACACTCATAAACAAGACTCCACTAGACACGGCCTGTAGACTCCCTAGGATAGAACTGCTCTGATACCAAGTTTGTCACGCCCCAAACCTGCAGATGTATGGCCGACACCTAGTGCCATACTCGGCCCGAACGTACCACTCTATAACTGTGAACTTTGGAGGGGTAACTCTCAACTTAGGCCGGTGAGACAATATTTTGAATCATCTGAAAATAACATCTACAACCAGCAATACCAAACTAAACATCTACATAGGGTTGGTAAGGCCACAACACTGATATAAAAAAATATACAGGACTCGTCTACAAGCCTCTAGAGATAACTGAACCATATCATGGTCGGGACAGGGCCTCGACCTACCCATCAAACCTGTATATATAAAATGGACTCCAAGGTATAAACCTAGTGACCCCGAGGATATGGAGCTTACCAACCAAGCTGATGTTTGACTTTGTCTACTGGGAAGGTCTATCCAGCTGTCTATCAGGACCTGCAGGCACGAAATGCAGCGTCCCCAACAAAATGGACGTCAGTACGAAATAATGTACTGAGTATGTAAGGAGTAGAATAACTGAAAGCTGAAACTGAACTAATAATATAATAACTGAAAGTTCCTGGGAGTGAAATATAATTTGAAGATATGCTTACCTGCTGATACTGACTTATCTCCCTCTCTATTAAGTAAGTAAAATTTTTGTCCGACCCAATAAGGCTCGGTATGTGTAACTGCTCTGCCTTAGTAGGCTTGCTCATAGGCGCTTGGCCATACTAGGCTCTATATCTCGGCCATTATGGGCTCGCTCATAGGCACTCGGCCACAGTAGGCTCGGTATATTACTTACCATCTGATCAGAGGTTTTCCAATAGGGGCATGCCTACCGATTATATCTCGATGGTGGTGAAAATACTGTAATAATGTATATAAATACACACTCCCTGCTCTCTTGGCTGAAAGAAGACAATCCTAAACTGAATATGAAGTCCCGATAAGGGAGAATAGTGTTACTTATGAGACTAGAATAATGTACATAAGTTCAGTAATATGAACTTCTCTTTATGCCTCGTTATCGAACTCACATTGTTACGGGATCATGCCAAAATGAAGAAAGGTTTAGCCTTAACATACCTTATCACAATCTTTCCAATAACCAACTTGAACTTTCCTCTTCGGACCTTAATCTAAAATAACGATAACAATACTATCATTAAGTTACGAAAGGTAAAACTATCGTACAATGAAGACAAGCTTATTTTGTATTAAAACGGGCAACATCTCCCCTATAATTCTTACTTCCTCCAAATTAAATATAAAAACAAAAACACAAGAACACAACAATATCAACATATATACATTATTTTCCAACCTTATATACACCACAAAATACTACAAAACAGTCCAACACACCCCAATCTCTTCATGAACAAAACGACCACCGTAGTAGTGTCAAACAACCCAAAAATGTTACGACGAATGACCATTACAAAACCCGTCATTTATGTGGTGTTTCCCACACCCTTAATCCTCCAAAACATCATAAACAAGTATAAAAAAATGCAATCCAACAACAACACAAAACAATTCGCTACAAGTTAATAACTCGAACTCACGATTTCCTATCACCGTCCCGTGAGTTATTACAATTATAGAATGATTTTCCATACATATCCAGCAGAAAAAATGGATATAAGAGAGAATTAAACTTATATTATTTGTTGAATAACTCATCTCCTATCTTGTTTCTTCAAACTCTAGGTTTTACCTCCAACTAGAACTTGAAAAGGAGAGAAGTTCAATTTGGGTTTGTGTGTAATTTTTGGGAGGATATTTGCAGGGGTTTAGGTCTGGTTATTTGTGATATAAAATGAGTGTTATATTTCAGAATATAAGACCTTAAATAGTCTCTTTGTCCGACCCGAAGTAGCTCCTTTTTGGCATATTTAATCCTCTCATTTAAGCAAGCAGCCGACACACCTACTTGTCACCTAACAATCTGCCAGTCTTGCAAAAATGCATGTATCTCTCTTCTACAATGTCGTATTGAAAAATGGTTTAATGTTTTAAAAAATAGACTCATAGGTATTACATTTGATAGGTGAAACACTCCGTAACTCTAATTATATTGCGAGAAAATCGCAGTTACATTTGACCCAAATTTCAGTAAAACTTATGAACGTAACTTGTGATGACTTTCATCAACTTTTGTGCCACAACTCGGTTGACTTAGAAAACTAACATATGAATATCATACGACTTACAATAAATCATAACATAACCTCCTTGTCATGTTAATATTCCTAGTCTAACCCCAAAAGTACATGTTATAACATTCCCAACTTGTCGATTTTTGACGAAACTAGTCTTTTTCAATTGGTTTAGCTTCTAAACCTTCCAACCCTCTTCGTACTTTCAGTCCATGATCTTAAATATTGTAACCTCCAAGCTAACATGATTAAATTACTTTATGTACTTTCAAAGATGTTCTCATTTCAGAGCTTACATCAATTGACTTACGACGTACTCTCACGTAAACAACTATGGGGTGTAACACTTACCATTGTCTGTATATGCACAGAGAGAATGGTCAGTTGAAATTCATGTTTTAATATAGGGAAGTATCATATAAGTGTGTGAGGACGACATAGAAGTAGTGAGGTTTCAGTTGGGTAAGAATTCAGAAGAAAAAGAGAAAGTGTGGTCCGCGAAAGTGGAAGTACGGACCGCACAATTCCAAGTGCGGCCGTGACTTCAACATAGATGTTCTAGGGGCTCAGGTGCACCTTCTTTAATTTATAGTGGGGAGGCATTTTTGCAGTCGCAAAATTATAAGTGCGGTCCATACTTAAGAAGTTCAGAGGGCAAGCCTCTAATTGTCAATGCAAACCCATTCTGCCTCCTCGTGTGGTTCGCTCAATTTGAATACGACCTCAAAATATGCATCCATCAGGCTACCATAATCAATAGATTGCGGACCACACAACCTAAAGTGCGGTCCGTACATTCAAGAACCAAATCGGGTCAAGTCTTTTGCTACCAAGGTTATGCAAAATTTTTGTTCAAATTTACTTGGTAACATGGTATTGACATGAAAATCAAGTAACCCAACCCAGCCAACCTAGCATGTTTTGTCATTTACCCAGTACAAAACTACCCATTGAAGGAATATAATTATTAATGGCCTAATAGGAAGAAAAAAAAATGAAAAAAAAAAAAAAAACTAAAATTATCATAAAATGAAGCATACCAGATGATGTAAATCTGAAAAGATTCAGGTGAGTGCAAATGGCGGTGTGTGATTGAAAGTGCAAAGTCCTCAGGTGTTCTCTTAGAGTAACATTAAATTTCAAAAGTGTGAAAGGTGTTAAATGAAGACTCATGTTCTATTTATACTTAGAGACTAAGGTGAGTCACAAAGACGAGTGCGGCCGCACAATTTTGAGTGTGGACGCACAATTTTGATTGCGGCCGCACAATTTTAAGTGCGGGACGCACTATGTTACCTATCCTTTCCGTGGTCAATATAATTGTGTGGTCCGCACAATCTCAAGTGCAGCCGCCAAATTCATCAGACGTCCACACTAACAGGTGAAAGGTTGAGAGGAAATTTCATTCGGCATATGATTGCAGGCTATAATCTAGTATTTTAGTCGCTTATTGCACTCTAATTCACTGCACTTTATTTGTGTTTGAGCTTTAATTGATAGTGTTTTGCACTTATTATGTGTTTATGCCTAGTAAGGTGATTTTGAGCTATGTAGATATTATGGAATGAATTCAAGCGATTTGGTCTTTGAAGTCTGAGTAAAAGCCCAAGGTATTAAGCCGGTATCGTGTTTGGGGGTTGAGGACCAAGTTTGGACGTCAAAAATTGAAGTTTGATCTGTACTCCGAGAAAATCCCACAACCGTGGCACGTGGGGAGGTGCATAGTGCATTGCGGCTGCCTATTTCTTGTTGCCTGATAGATTTTGACTCTCTGGATTTCTTCACTAATGCCCTGCATGGCGCGTTGCCCCATGCGGCGTGCCTGTGTAATTTTTACAGAGCAAATGTCCTATTTCGGTTAAGAGAAGGTGGTTTCGTCTTGACCCGACCCTACTTGGTATAAATACATGGAAAATGTTATTTTCTGGATTTTTGACTTACTTTAGACCTAAAGAAGCTAAGGAGGAGTTGGAAGAACACAAACACAAGGATTTCATCATTCCTTCCTCACTCAAGACCAGAGTTTGGATTGAAGTTATGTTTTTTATACATTAATTTTATTTGTGATGAATTTCTCCATATCTATGGAGTAGTTCCATTTAGGGTTTGATGGATTTGGTGTATTGATAATTGTTTTTGGATTATAACTCTAGTTTTATGTATTGAAACATTTTTGGATGATTTAATTGATTCATCTATATTCACTTGTTCATGTAATCGAGAGAGACATAACTTGTGATATCTTTGCATTATATTGTTGGTTGAGTTCATAGATTCTTTTAAGTAATCGAAAGATACTAGTTGGATCATTAATTAAACCTAGTTAGGAGAGTCATCAAAAGAAGTTTTCCTAAAGATCAATCCACTATGCATTCTTGAATATCTTCACGTGCTTAAATTTGTTCATCTTGTGAGTTTAAGACTTAGTAGAGAGAGGAGGCTTTGACTAACTTTTGAACTAATAATTGAGTGAATTTGAGAGACTCACTTGTACATTAGAAAATAATTATCTATAGTTAGATCCCAAAAAATTATCTTGCACCTATAATGTCAAAACTCTATCTTCTTCCACTGATAACCTTCATTGATTATTCCTTGTTTCAATTGTCACTAGTCAATAACTTTAGATTCTTAGTTAATTTTGGTTAGACATCTTATAAATCTCAACTGTTGATCATATTGGGTAGCAACCAAGATAGAAACAATGAGAATACTGTTTAAATCTAATTCCCGTGGATACGATATTATACTATACTATATTTAATTAGCGAACAAAATTTAAGTGTGTGTTTTGTGCTTGTCGGCATCTACGAAGAAAACGTGTGGTCCGCATTTTCTTGATTTGATTACACAACCTTGCCTACTATTTTTCATCTAACACTCATCCCTGCAGTAGGAAAAAAATCTAACTAAAAAATGAAAAAAGGAAAAGAACTTGGGATGCCTCCCAAGAAGCGTCTTATTTAACGTCGTCGAACGACACAATGTCATAGTATCCTCCTTTGACGTAAGTAATCGCCGCCACGTGGTTATCACCAATTTTTTCCAAGTAGTTCTTCACCCGATGACCATTGACTTGAAATATTTAATTGTTCTTGTTCTTCAAATCCAATGCACCGAAAAGTGTCTCACCAAAAATTTCAACAGGACCACTCCACTTTGACTTAAGCTTCCCGGGAAACATCCACAACCTTGAGTTAAAAAACAACACTAGAACACCGGCCTGGAACTCCTTGTTCCAAATATACTTGTCATGAAGGTACTTCATCTTTTCTTTGTATAAGTAAAAACTCTCATAAGCATGGTACCAAAACTCATCCAATTCATTCAAGTGAGTAACCATCAAGTTAGCGGTTACATCCCAATGAAGATTTAATTTCTTCAAAGCCCACATTGCCCTGTGCTCTAGTTTCACTAGAATATGACAAGCTTTACCAAACACTAACCGGTATGGGGACATTACGATAGGTGTTTTGTAAGCCATTTGATATGCCCATAGTGCATCATCAAGCTTCTTCGACCAATCCACCCGATTTGCATTCACCGTTTCATACAAGATACTTTTTATTTCCCGGTTGGATACTTCCACTTGACAACTCTCTCGTGGGTGATAAGGAGTCGTGACCTTGTGAATAACACCATATTTACTAAGTAAAGTGTCAAAATCCTTGTTGCAAATATGTGACCCCCCATCGCTTATGATTGCACGCGAAGTACCAAATCTTGTAAAAATATTCTCTTCAAGAAATTCACTACACTTCAAGCCTCATTGTTGTCAAGACCCGAAATTCCACCTTTCAGACCGTGACTGCGTCTAACGTTGAACCCTCTAGACAAGCCAACGTACACAACATTTTGACATCCGTAAAACAACGTAACATTAATAAATCCAATTAACTTTCCAACCTCTACTGGAATATCTCAATTTCTTTAACGTTCAACCTTTACTGAACATTTCCAAATCACTTCAAAAGTTTTTACAGCAGAAAAGTAATAATATTCCCAAAACGCATAATGAAATGATAAAGGTAACACCATCGCAAAATCCCAAAACCGGGGTGTCACAACCTCACGGACTATCTAAACCGAGTGCTAAATATAGAGTCTGAAAAAGAAATATACAATTATCTTGGAACTAAGAGAAAAATAAGACAATAAGGAATCCAAATGTAGGAGAGACACCAAGGCCCACGAACGCCAGCGGGTATACCTTGAAGCTCTGGGTGGACTGAAGGTGACTCCCTCAATGCGGTCCACTGGGTCCGGATGCGTGATCTGCAAAAAATTAAGAAGTGCAGTGTAGCATCAGTACAACCGACCCCATGTACTGAGTAAATGCCGAGCCTAACCTCGGCCGAAGTAGTGACGAGTCTAGACTTGACAATAACGATAACCTGTCCTATTCTACAACAGGTAACAAGGATAATACCAGGCAAAAGGTAACAACAAGTGAGGGATACAGGGGCAGTAAGGGGGGAAGTGCAGTGAAGCAGTCAAATTGACAGGTAGGAGTAAATAAGGGAGGCAATCTAATACAATAGTCCACAAAGCAAGTATAAATATCAGAAAACTAAACAATGGCACGGCATCACCCTTCGTGCTTTTACTCTCTTCCTCACAATGCAATGTTATCAATATCATGGCACGACATCACCCTTCGTGCTTTTACTCTCTTCCTCACAATGCAATGTTATCAATATCATGGCACGACATCACCCTTCGTGCTTTTACTCTCTTCCTCACAATGCAATGTACAATATATCACGGCACGACATTAACCTTTGTGCTTATAATCAATAAAAGTCATGGCACGTCATTTACCTTCTTGCTTATAATCAATATGAGTCATGGCACGACATCACCCTTCGTGCTTTACGCTCTTCCTCACTATGCAATGTAATCACATATTATGGCACGACATCACCCTTCGTGCTTTACACTCTTCCTCATCAAACAATAGCAGATAAAATGGCAAGGAGTACAACATAGTGGAAATAAGCAGTTCAAAACACCCGGCAAGGGG
>ML276464.1:1273-26734 GCA_005239495.1 Nicotiana undulata | reverse complement strand
TTCTAACATATAAAGCCTCGTACGACGCCATGTGAATGCTGGACTGGTAGCTCTTATTATAAGTAAACTTTGCAAGTGGCAAGTATCGGTCCCATGACCCTCCAAAATTCATCACACAGGCACAGAGCATATCCTCAAAAATCTGAATCGTGCGCTCGTACTGCCCGTCCGTCTGAGGGTGAAAGGCTGTTCTCAACTCTACCCTGGTGCCTAGCTCCTGCTGAACGGCTCTACAGAACCGTGATGTGAACTGTGTACCTCTATATGAAATGATAGATACTGGAATACCGTGGATGCGAACAATCTCCCTGATATAAATCCCAGCCAACCTCTCGGAGGAATATGTAGTCATCACTGGAATGAAATGGGCTAACTTGGTCAGCCGATCCACAGTCACCTAAATAGCATCGAACTTTCTCAATGTCCGGGGAAGTCCAACCACAAATTCCATGGTGATCCGCTCCCACTTCCATTCTGGAAGCTCAATCTGGTGAAGTTGCCCTCCTGGTCTCTGATGCTCATATTTGACTTGCTGACAGTTGAGACACTTGGCCACAAATTCCACTATATCCTTTTTCATCCTTCTCCACCAATAGTGTTGTCTCTGATCCTGGTATATCTTCGCGGTACCCAGATGAATGGAATACCGCGAGGTATGGGCCATTTCAAGAATCAGCTCTCGAAGACCATCCACATTGGCACACAGATCTGACCATGAATCCTCATCACACCTTCATCTCCTATAATCACATCCCTGGCATCACCTCGCCGAACCCTGTCCTGAAGAACAAGAAGGTGGGGATCATCATATTGGCGCTCTCTGATATGGTCATAAAGGGAAGATTGAGCAACCAAACAAGCCAATAACAGGCAAGGTTCTGAAAGTTTCAACCTCACGAACTTACTGGCTAAGGACTGAAAATCCAAGGCTTAGGGCCTCTCAACTACAAGAAGATGTGCCAAACTTCCAAAACTCTCCGCCCGGCGACTCAAGGCTTCGGCCACCACATTGACCTTCCGTGGATGGTATAATATGGTGATGTCATAGTCCTTTGGTAACTCCAACCACCTACGCTGGCACAAATTGAGGTCCTTCTGCTTGAACAAGTGTTGCAAACTGCGCTGATCCGTGAAGATCTCATAGGGAACACCGTATAAATAATGACGCCGTATCTTTAGGGCATGAACAATCGCTGCCAACTCGAGATCATGAACTAGATAGTTCTTCTCATGCACAATCAACTGTCTGAATGCATAGGCAATCACCCTACCATCCTGCATCAACACCGCCCCAAGGCCAATCGTCGAAGCATCATAATAGATTGTATAGGACCCTGAACCCGTAGGCAATACCAACACTGGAGCTGTAGTCAAGGCTGTCTTGAGTTTCTGAAAGCTCTCCTGACACTCCTCAGTCCACCTGAACGGAGCATCCTTTTGGGTCAATCTGGTCATAGGTGCTGCAATGGATGAAAATCCCTCAACAAAACGGCGATAATACCCTGCCAAACGAAGGAAACTGCAGATCTCAGTAGCTGATGACGGTCTAGGCCAATTCTGCACTGCCTCCACCTTCTTCAGATCTACCTTGATCCCATCACAAGACACCACATGGCCTATGAATGCCACACAATCAAGCAAAAATTCACACTTAGAAAAGTTTGCATACAATTTCTTCTCCCTCAATATATGAACCACGGTCCTCAAGTGCTACTCATGATCCTCCTAGGACCGAGAATATACCAAGATGTCGTCAATAAACACAATGACAAAGGAATCAAGATAATTCTGGAACACACTGTGGATCAAGTGCATAAAGGATGCCGGGCAATTGGTCAGCCCAAATGACATGACAAGAAACTCATAGTGGCCATATCTGGTCATGAAGGCAGTCTTCGGGATATCTCGCTCCTGAATCTTCAACTGATGATAGCCAGAACGCAAGTCAATCTTGGAAAATACCCTGGCACCCTTTAACTGGTAAAACAAATCATCAATGCAAGGCAAAGGGTACTTGTTCTTCACTGTAACCTTGCTCAACTGTCGATAATCAATACACATACGCATAAAACCATCCTTTTATCTTCACAAACAATACCGGAGCACCCCAAGGCGATACACTAGGCGTAATGAATCCCTTATCAAGCAACTCCTACAACTTCTCCTTCAACTCCTTCAACTCCGAAATCAATATCTCTGTTGGGAGGCATACCCGGAATATCGGCTAGAAAAACATCAGGATAGTCCCTCACAACTGGAACTAACTCAAATGTAGGGGTATCAACACTAATATCTCTGACATAGGCCAAATGCGCATCACACCCCTTCCCCACCATCCGCTGAGCCTTAAGGAATGAAATGACTCTGTGAGGAGTATACTCTAAGGTACCTCTCCACTCTAATATCGGTAAACCTGGCATAGCCAGCGTCACGGTTTTAGCGTGACAATGAAGAATAGCATAATGGGGCGACAACCATTCCCTGCCACAGATAACATCGAAATCTACCATACTGAGTAACAACAAATCAGGTCGAGTCTCAAAATCATTGATAACAATCAAACATGACCGATATACACGATCCACAATAAGAGAATCTCCCGCGGGAATAGAAACATAGACAGGGGAGTTCAAAGAATCCCAAGCTATCCCTAAATGTGAAGCAAAATAAGAGGACACATATGAATACATAGAGCCTGGGTCAAATAATACCGATGCATCCCTTTGACAGACAGGGACAATACATGTGATGGCTGAATCTAATCCGACAACCTCTGAACGGGCTGGAAGAGCATAGTACCTAGCCTGGCCTCCCCTTCTAAGGTGACCTCGACCTCCCCGACCTCCACCTCGAGCTTCCTGAGAAGTTGGGGTAGCAGTTGGGGCTGGAAGGATAGCTGGAGGACCCGGTGGAGCACGTAGGGCCTGATAAGTCTGAGATTATGCACCCCTCTTAGCTATGGGACAATCTCTAATAACGTGGCGAGGGTCAGCGCACCCAAAACAACCCCTCGGAGGACGTGGTGGCTGATGCTGACACTGAACTGGACTGTTGAACTGGCAGGTGATAGCACCTCGAGCAGGAGGCACACTAGATATCGGTGGTGCATAATAAGGCCCCTGAGGTCTAGGAGGAGCTGGAATACCACTGGTTGCTGGAAGGGCTGAATGAACATGGAGACTTACAAAACCCCTACCATAACGTGATTCATGTGCACGAACTCCTGAGTAATGGCCAGTCTCTCGAGACCTCTTGGACTCTCTCTCATCCCTGTCCCGGGCAAACATGCTCTCAATCCTCCGGGAAATACTCACTGCCTGTTGGTAAGTGATATCTGTCTCCAAATTTCTGGCTATACTGATCGTTGCAACCAACGCCGGTGCATGATGAGCCAAGTCACTGAAACAGACTGCATACTTTGACACTATCATAGTACCCTAGCGTAACTGCTCAAACTTTGCACGCCAACCATCCTTGAGGCTCTGGGGAACAAAGTCAACCAAACACATCTCCGAGAACTGAGCCCAAGTAAGTGAAGCTGCCTCCTCCGGACTACACAACTCATAGGCACGCCGCCACTGATAAGCCGTTCCCCTCAACTGGAAAGCGGTGAAAGAAACCCCACTCGTCTCCACAATACCCATAGTGCGGAGAATGTGATAACACTCCTCAAGAAAACCCAGAGCGTCATCTGAAGCTAGTCCGCTGAAATATGGTGGGTGGTACTTCTTGTACTTCTCAAGTCTGAGTTGCTCTGCCTCAGAAGCAGCTACTCTAGCATCGTGCTGAGCTGGAGCCGCTAGGGGCATAGGAATACACTCTGGAACCTGCCCAATATGGACTCTCTTCTCAGGAGTACGGGCTGCGGGAGTCTGTGCCCCTCCCCTGGCCTGAGATGTGGCTGGAGCTATCGGGAGTAGTCCCGCCTAAGTCAGAGTACTGAAAGCGCTCATGAATTGAGCCAAAGTCTCCTGGAGGGCTGGAGTAATAGTAGGGACCTCATATTCCCCTCCAACTGTAGCTGTTGGGGGCTCCTCTATCGCTTCTCTCGTCGGTGCTTGGGCTGCACTGCGTGCTCGTCCTCTACCCCTGCCCCTGCCCCTGCCTCTGGCGGCTCTGGCTGGGGGCTCAGGTGCTTGATCGTCGGTACGTTCGGTACGGGTCCTTACCATCTGTGAGCAAGAGTAGAATAGAGTTTTACAATTTTGATGACAGTAACTAGCACGACAAGGAATTCCAAAGAATGTGATTATTCTTAACAGTTATATAGCCTCCTGAAGATAGATACGAACGTCTCCGCACCGATCCGCTAGACTCTAATAAACCGGCTTGTGACTTGTGACTCCTATGAACCTAGACGCTCTGATACCAACTTGTCACGACCTGATTTAACTTCGGATGGTATTATGACGGCACCTAGTCTGTAGGACTAGGTAAGCTTAAATCTTGCTGAACAATATAGATAACAAAAATAAAGATATAAAGAAAAAAACATAAGTAGACATAACATAGCCGCTAGACATGTACAAACATAGCTTCCCAAAACCTGAAATGTCACATCTAGTCACAAGCTCTGTTCTAAAATAGCTCTACACAATGAAGAAACTGAAATACATAAGATGTCTCTATCTAAAACTAGAATACAAGGTGAGTCGTAGGATTCTGCGGATGCGACAGAATTACCTTACGGTCTCCTCTAGACAGCTGCACGACCCCTAGCCATGGAACTGCGTACTGGTACCTAGATCTGCACACGAAAAACATGTGCATGAAAGGGCATGAGTACACCACAATTGGTACCCAGTAAGTTCTAAGCCTAACCCAGTCAAGTAATGACGAGGTCAGGTTAAGGCTCTACTGGATTTTCATAAGTAAAACAGTTTAAAAATAGTACATAAGGATATAAATTCTAACGTAAAAAATAGAAATGCATATTCCGAAAGTAAAACAGAAACAAAGATCCCTTGACTTAGCATAACGTATCACACAGGGGAATATCCCGGGATACGTCCCGTAGTTCCAAATCTAAAGATGCAGTACATGGGGGAAAGCTCCCAGAATACGTCCGTAGTCCTAATTTAAATATGCAGTATAGAGGAAAAGCTCTCGGAATACGTCCGTAGTCCCAATTTAAATATGCAGTATAGGGGGAAAGCTCCCGGAATACGTCCGTAGTCCCAATTTAAATATGCAATGTGAATGAATGTCGGATAAGGTTTATTTAAACAATTCAGGAAAAGTCACAGGAAAGAAAAGGATAAGGCTAACTAACATGGTGCGCATAGTATCAAATGGGGAATTTAGGTAAAACTGGTAGACATGCTCCTTCCTAATATAAACTACACAAATAGGACATTAAACAGTAAAATAAGAGTGAAATGATTCATAGCATGGAAAGGAAAATGGGATTTTAGCAACAATGGCCCGTGTACGTACTCGTCACATCAACACAGAGTTAGGCAAGCCACTTACCTCGACTGCTCTACTCAACTCAAAACCGCATTCTTGCAACGAGTACCCGATTCCGAATGGCCCAAATCTATTCAATTAAATTACATTATGTAAATATAACTTTAAGAAATCAATCTAGCTAATTAGTTCGAAGCTAATACGCAAAATTAGGAAATTTGCCCAAAAAGTCCCCCGGGCCCACGTCTCGAAATCGGGTAAACATTATAAATTCCAGACACCCATTCACTCACGAGTCTAACAATTCAAGAATTACTCAAATCGGATACCAAAATCTCGATCAAAACTCACAAACTTGGCCAAAGAACTTTATCCAATTTTCCCCCAATTTTCAACCAAATATCAAAAATAAAGGATTCAGTGCATAATCATGGAAATTAGTGTAAACCGAGTAGGAATCACTTATCCAAATTGCCCAGGTGAAAATCTCTCCAAAAATCACGCTTTCCCGAGCTCCCAAGTTCAAAATACGAATTATGGCTTAAACCCTCAACTAGGGTTTTTAAGAATCTGCCTAGGTCAACACACAGTGCGATGGCGTACATATGGGTGCTATCCCGTAGAGTAAAAACACACTCTCTCAGAATTGCACTACGCGAATGCGGAACACTTCATGCATTCGGGTAGAGGAATGCGCCCAACTGCCACCTCCCACACTTATGCGAACGCGACCGTGCCTCGATGCATTCGCGATTCAAAAAGAAGGTAGACCTACGCGTTCGCAGGCGACTTTTTGCGAACGCACTGAAGAATTTCCCCTGCCCAGCCCTGCAAACTTATGCGATCGCGCACCATACTAGGCGATCGCATTGCAAAACCCAAATGGGCCCAAAATATACACTACCCGATCACGGATCCTCACACGCGATCACAATGAACAAACATCTGTTGCACTTACACCAGAAAACTAACAATCACACACAAGGCTAAAAATGCCCGTTGAGCATCCGACCCGAGGCCCCTGGGACCTCAACCAAACCTACCAACCAATCCTAATACCTCATTCAAACTTAGTCGAGCCTTCACACCACGTCCCATAACATCAAAATCAAGAATTATGCATGGATTCAAGCCTAAGAACTTATGAAATTTCCAAAATCCATAACCGATGCCGAAACACGTCAAAACTAGTTCGAATGACCTCAAATTTTACACACATGTCATAAATGACACAACGAACCTATATCCACTCTCGGAATTCTATTTCGAGCCCGATATAAAAAATTTTCCTATCGGCCGAAATCGCCGAAATTCTAACTTTCGCCAATTCAAGCCTAAATCTACTACAGATCTCGAAAACACTTTTTGGACATACTCCTAACTTCGAAATCACCCAACGGAGCTAATGGAGTTGATAGAATTCCATTCCAGATCCGTCTTCACACAGTTCCAACTACGGTCCAATTTCTAAAGCTTAAACTCATATATAGGAACTATGTATCCCTTTGAAGCATAGGTTGAGGGGTTGGCGTTGAGCACAATGGCAAACACATATTGCGTTTAAAAAGAACGGTGAATAATTTAAGAGATAATGGTAATTATTATAGCCAATAATAGTAATAGTAACAATAATAATACTAATAAATGTGAATTTTAGGTGATCAAACAACATAAATAGTTAAATATTCAATTACCGAATTCAGATCCCTCGGGTTGATATTCAAAGTTTCCAAATGGTGTAATATTTAGGCGCGTTGGCGGCGGTAGTGGATCTTCTGGAGGGTTAACAGTTTCTATTGGCTCAACAATGGTACACCCATCAATTGTCCATGTAAATTTGTGAAGTGGATTGCCATACATATAGTTTGATTGTTTGACTTGTGCAACCGACACCAAGTAAGTATGGAAAGGCCGAAGTAGATCTTCAAAATGCATTATCTCAGCATTGAATATAATGCATTCGACTTGATTTTCTTGTAACAAAATAAAACACAATTAGGATGATATTAATTTAATTACTATTGGCAGAGTTATGAATCCTCTATAGATCACCTCTTCGTCTTGCAAAATCATCAATTGATACTTTTTCGCTGTCTCTTTGTTGTCTCTAGGTCTGCCTTTATCAACTACTTGAATCTTGCAGGTCCATTCTTCTGTTTTTGGAGTAATCGCATTGATGTTGAACCTTTATGCCATCTAGATATAATCTGCAAGTATTACACATCATAACATAATAATAAACATATGTAACATTGCCAAAATGACTATAATACAAAATGAAAGAACACAGAAAATAAACAAATTGTACGTCAAACTTACTCTTAGGAATGATGGTCTAAGTTAAAGAAAAATATTTTTCGATAATTTCTTCATAGACTACATTATATGTGGAGTGATCATAATCGTCGTCAGCAGTAGCTGGTCTAATTAATACTCTGACACAGTTAGAGCCTTTATCTCTTGGTAAAGCAATGTACAATTGGCCATGAGAAAATACAGGCTATCGGAAATAAATTCCAACAAATCTAATGTTTGGCCCTGAGCTTTATTTATAGTCATGGCAAAACATAACCGTATTGGAAACTGTGTCCTTTTAAATTGAAGGGGTAGTTTTTCGTCTTCTGATGCTTATAGTGGTATTCGCAGAATGAATACATGTGTATTTTTAAAATCTCCATTAGATATCGTAGCATTAATAACATGAGATTGGAAATCATTATATATTATTCGTGTCCCATTGCACAAACCTTTAGTTTTGTGTTCAGCAAATTCTTTTGGAAATTTGAATTTACATTGACCGTTTTTTTCTTCATACAGGGACTTGTTGGATTTAATTGACCACACATGTAGCATGTGGTGGGTAACAAGATTAAATAAAGAAAAGTTTCTTTTAGTATCTGGTAATTCAGCACAAACAAATATCATATGCCTCTGAGTTAGTAATTTATATTTTTCATCGAGTATAATAAGAAAATGAGCATGCGGAAGTCCCCGTTTTTGAAATTATACTGTGTACATGAATGCAACAACTTTACCAAATATTTGTCTTTTTAGTATATCCTTTTTAATCTCTTCTAGTTTTTCTCGAAATATTCAACTAACTAAGTCGGGTCTATTCTGGGCCTCATCCGTTGACAATAAGTTTTGTTGAATTTCAGGCAAAGAAGGGTTGCATGTCATACTTAGAAATATATCGGGTATTCCAAAACGTTACACTAATGCAATAGCATCAATATATAGTCGGCGCATATCTCTTGGCCCTACAGTAAAACTAAAGGGAAGTTTTCTGTTCTAACCTACCTGTGAGCCTTCTCTCTCACCACGGCGTAAAATATCTAAAAGCCCAGCTAAGACATCCATTCTGAATAGATCTTGATTGAAAGAAGCGAAATCTAATTTTTGAGTTTCAAATTTTATCCATCCGTCTACAACATATTGTTTTAGTAATCTTACTGAATGTAAGATTATATTTTCATCATCTCTAATTTGGAGTTGATAATAATAGTATTCACGACAAGAGACCGTTTCTCTATTTCGTTTACCTTTTTGCATCACTTCAGCTTCGATGTCAAGGAATCCATCAAGTGAAGTCATATTGGTTACATTTGGCAATAGTTCGTACTCACAATACGGATGTGTTTTAGAAGGGGTAGCTGAAGTCTTAAGTTTCTGAATACCACAATGCCAACAATTTTGACCGTAAGGGAACAGTAATGGGTATTGCAATGGGTCATAACATCCGTAATAATAGTTTACTAGTTAGCTTCTATCACTTTTTGTATATATTCAGATATGTGGTGTAGGGATACAATTATTGGTATCTTGTTCTACCCATATCCCTGCTACTTCTCACGTAATTGGTAAGTTGTATATTCGGTGGTCTAGACCAGCATCACACTTAAGCAGAATGTAGAAATATGATAATTGTGGGATTATTAAGGACTTCAAAAACGTTGAGTAAGGATTGATTTTTAATATTTCCATTAAATGTTTCACAATACACTCGTTCAATTTATTGGAACATGCCATTCAATTACTCACTTCATTTTCATTATCATAGAAATTAATTGTAACGACCTTGTAACGACCCAGTCTGTCGTTACGTAGAACCTACATGAAAATTATTTTTATTGACTTGTCATAGATTGATTATACTATTATTGATGTGTTAGAGTTGGTAGGCTTGAAATCGAAGTGATTATAATGAGAATTTAGCCACTTAGTCTTTAAACATAGCCTTGAAGTTGGAAAAGTCAACTGAGAGTTGACTTATTGGTAAACGATCTCGGAATGCAGAGTTTATGGCTCGGATAGCTTCGTTAGGTGATTTGGGACTTAGGAGTATGTTCAGAATAATTTTGTGATGTCCAGTGTAGAATAAGGCTTGAATTGGCGAAAGTTAGTTTTTGGCGATTTCCGGTTGGTAGTGGAAAATAGGCTATCGGAGTTGGAATGGAATTTCGACAGTTGGAATAGGTTCCTAATGTTATTTTGGATATGTCTACAAAAATTTAGGTCAATCGGAGTTGTTTTGGATAGTTTCGACATCGTTGGTGGATTTTAGAAAATTTCAAAGTTCTTAGGCTTGAATCTGGTGTGATTTTGGTATTTTGATGTTAATTTTAGTGTTTTGAGAGTGCAACTAAGTTTGAATGATCATATGTGACGTGTTAGTATGTTTGGTTGGGGTCCCGAGGGGCTCGAGATTGATTTCGGGTGGTTAACAGGCATTTTTGGCCTTAGGAAATCTATTGTTTTGCTGGTGTAAGTGCAGCAGAATAATGTTCACTACGATCGCGAGTAATGGTCCGCGATCGCGTAGAGAAATTCGGAGCCCGGTCAAATTTGTGCATCGCGATCGCTGAAGACTGGTCGCGATCACGTGAGGTGAGGAGATTATGCAGTGCGATCGCGTAGTCCCGGTCCGTGATCGCATAGAGATAGCTAGGCGCGTGGGGCCCGGGATCAGTTGTTCTTCGCGATCGCCTGAGCCGGACTGCGATCAGGTGGGCTTTTGTTTCGATCGCAGAGAGTAATTTTTGTGAGCAGAAGAATTGTTAATCGCGATCGCGATGTGGGTCCCGCGATCGTGATGGATAAATACCTGGGCATTATTAAATAAACCCTTCCACGACCTAAACCCTTTTACACCATTTTTGTACGGACAGAGAGCTCTTGAGGCAATGTTTGAAGAGGGAAATCAGTGGTATTCATAGAGGTAAATATTTTGGACCTTAAAACTCGTTTATGGGTGATTATAGAACATAATCTCAATATTAAATTCATGAAAATCAGTAAAAAAATGTGGGTTTAGGGCTTGAGATTATGAGACCTTTAGGGGTCGATTTGAGGGGTCAAACAACCTCCGATTTTGGTGTTCTTTATATGTACCGACTCGTGAGAGAACGAAGAAAATTTTGGTATAAAAATTTCTGAGTTTCGGGATGCGGGCCCGGGGGTCGGGTTTTGACCGAATTCGAATTTTTGAGCTAAATTCGATATTTTTCAATTGGAATTTATTCTTTGAGCATAATTTGATGATAAAAATCTGAACTTGGTAGATTTGGAGCATCCGGAAGTTGATTCGAAAGGCAAACGCATTGCGAAGTAGTTTCAGGCTAGTTTGAGGTAAGTAATGTCTTTAAATCATGTTCTGAGGGTATGAAACCCCGCACTATGCACCCTTTCACGGGTTTTGGAATGCAAAGGTTAAAACTTTGGAGATATATTCCATATCTAGGCAACTATTGAGTTGCTAAATCGACTTTTAAGCCTATGCTTAATTAAAAATTATATATTACGATATGTTTTGGGTTGTAAGCCATGTTTGGGGCCTAGTGCCGATTTGTTTACCCCTTGGGGTTGTGTTTACTATATTTTCCTCACTGATATGTTATGATTTTACACTCGGTCTTTTCCTATGAAATTTTTGTGACACTCATAGTATTTTAATACTATTTCTTGGAAATGAAACACTATTTTGGGTCGAGAACCCGGTATGTTATGGCATAAGGGAAAATCGAGAGTGTCTGACTGAGTGAGGCTTTCAGGCCAATATTGTGAGGATATGAGGGAAGATTTCAGGCCTATATTGTGAGAGGCTTTCAGGCCTATATTGTGAGAGGCTTTCTGGCCTATATTGTGAGAGTCTTTAAGGCCTATATTGTGAGAGGCTTCCAGGCCTATCTTGTTATAGCGCTTGGGTTGTAGGAGCCCTTCCGGAGTCTGTACACACCCCCAGTGAGCGCAGGTACCTACTGAGTGATGATGATTTCCCGCGGGGCTGACACTGAGTGATTGTGAGGATGCTTGATCGGCTGATACAGAGTGATTGTGAGAATGCCTAATGGACAATGGTTACGAGAAATGATTTTGGCCCGAGGGGCAGTTTTATGAAAATAATTTTTACTGAGTTTTTGAACTATAAACCACTTGTTTTCAAACTGATTCTTATTGAGGATTTTACTGAGATGTATTGATATTATACTTGTTTCAAAGGATTTTCTAGCAATTGGTTTTCAAACTTATGTAATTGCTGTATACTTTTGGAGACATGATGTTTTACTGTTTTTGTGAATTGGTGCATCTATACTGTGTATTTTATAATTCTTAGATTGTGATTTATTTTCATTACTACTGAGTTGGCGTACTCATAAAGACTCCATGTGCCTCTGTGCACAGATCCAGGTGCCGATTTGGAGCAGTAGCTGCCTTGTTTGTTAGCAGCAGTTCACGGGATTTCGAGGTAGCTGTCCAGCGTCCACAGCTTCTCCAATTCCCTTCCTTGATTAGTATTAGAAATTTATTCATATACATTTATTATGACATTAGCAGAGTTAGGTTTATTTCTTTTTAGATGCTCATTATCATTGACTCTAGTGTTGGGAGGTTTTGTTTAGACTGTTAGATTATCGGGGCGTAAAGACTTAATGAAGTTAATTATTACTCTGTTTGCTGTTTATGATTGATTTTTGAAGTATTATAATAGAACGAATGAGTAATTAGGTGATGGTTGGCTAGCCTAGTCCAACGATAGGCGCCATCACGGCCTGTTAGGAATTGGAGTCGTGACAGACCTGGTCGGTCGTTTTGAGAGTTAGCGCCTCGATCCCCTAATAATTTCTTTCCGCGTGTCTATTTGTGCTTTTGGGACTTATCGGAGCATTTAGTTGTGAATTTCGGAGAGTATTTGGGAAGAGAATTCAAGATTTTATCATCATGGATGATCAGTAAGTATACATAAACCTGTTTTTTGTTGTCCAAATAGCAAGTGATTATTCAAGTATAATGTAGTGTCTCACTTTTCGTATGTTGTCTAGCAATATCACACAATAAATGAAACCGAGATTCAAGTTGAGGTCGTATGTCACAACCCAAAATCCACGAGTCGTGATGGCACCTAACCCAACTCGCTAGGTAAGCCAATTAATAATTGGACTGAATACATAAGGAGACACTTAAAGTTGACACGGTTTTTCATTTAGACACTTGAACTTAAGGGTGTTCCTATTGAGCACTTATACTACCTGAAACCTATTCCAATTAAGCACTTTTTTGAAAATCATCCAAACTTACAAAGTTTGTGCAATGCACTCGTTACTGACGTGGCGAATGATGAATAAAACAAGGAAATATATTATTTTGAGTAAAAAAAGGAAAAACTATGGTGTTCTTCACTATTTTCATGTGTGTTCTTATTCCAAGCACAATTTTGATCCAAATTTTTAAGAGAAACTCCTCCAAATTTGTTATAACTTCAGCTAAATATTACTCATGACGGCCCGAAGATAACCCCAATATTAATTTCTCAAACTTTCATCAAATCAAGTAACCCATTTTAAACCTTCAAGCTTTTTAAATACCCCATTAATGGTGTTTCGATTTGAAATGAATAACCTAGACTCATTTCTTTTAATCAATAAGGGGGGAGGGGGGATGCTCTTGTAGAAGGGTGACGGCTGGAGATGGGTGGGGTGAAGAAGAAGGGTTCGGCCATGGGGGTTATAGAGGAGGGTGGCGGAGGATTTTTTGGTGAGGAGGGGGGAGCTTGGCGGCGGTTGGTGGTGGAGAGAAAGAAGAAGACGAAGAAGAAGAAGGAAATAAATCAATGGTGGAGGCACAACAATGGTGAAAGTTGAGGAGGGAATAGTGGAAATGGTGGTGGGGAGAAAGAAGAACAAGAAGGAAATAAAAAAGAAAAAAAAGAAAAAAATCTATTTTTAGGGGGGTCTTCACGCGCCTAAATTGGATGAAACTCACTTTAGGTGCCAACTCAGGAATAAGTGCTTAATTGGAATAAGTTTCGGGTAGTATAAGTGCTCAATAAGAATACCCTTGAGTTTAGGTGTCTAAATGAATAATCGTGCCAACTTTAAGTGTCTCTGTATGTATTCAGCCTAATAATTATCCAGTTTCATTTAACTTAATAAAACAATTAAACAACAGAATTATCTAAATCTTATACAATTTCCAAGGAATGGTAGTACAAATAATGAGCTTCTACGAATGGAGTTTACAAGTAAATAATGAAACAATTACACAGTCTGTTTGAAAATTACATAAACAAAGTTTTATAAGCTAAGGCTACCCCAAAGAAAGGCAGCTACAACAGAGACGCCGGTACATCTTCGAGTCCTGCAAACGTCGAGCACAGCAACAACAACAATCGACATTTGCACACAATGTGCAGAAGTGTAGTATCAGTACAACCGACCCCATGTACTTAGTAAGTAACATACCTAACCTTAGGTTAAAAGCAGTGACGAGCTAACACAAGATCGGGTACAAATCCAATATTTCCACAACAGTTCATAACAACATAAATACAAGTATAAAAGAGATATCTCAAAAGTAAAATACTCAACTCGTTCACAGTTCCAAAAAATGTTCATGCTTTTCAAATATCTCAGTGAAAGAAAATCCCAGATCTCTTACCGAAAATGCCAAAAGTACGAGTGAGTTTGAAAACTGTAATTAATTGAATCATATGCTAATTTGTGATGTAAAGAGAATGAACTATGTGTAGTTGTCGAAGTGATTGGATATGTGCAAGTGTTGAGGTAATGAATTGTATACCCGTTGTAGGGATAACAGAAACTGTGTAATGATGCTTGGAAATGTGTTTCGGGGGCTTTCTGACAGGTAGATAGGTCTAAATACAAAGGAAACTCTGGAAAATTTTCTGAAAATGGAGTTAGTGTAAATCTGGAAGTTGCATATCATGTTTTCAAAACCAAACGATTTCCAAAATCCTCATTCGAGGACGAATTATTTTAAGGGGGGTGGGGGGGGGAGGATGTAAATACCCGTAAAATTTCTTGTTTAAAATAACACCCGAACAAGTCCCCAAGTGGTTATAATTGTAGAAATTCTTAAAACGGACCTTATTTGTGTAAAGGTACCCCAGAATTTGAAAGAATAAATTTTCCAGAAATTGGGTGTTATGCGACACACTATGCGATCACATAACGTGTATGCGGACCACATAGTGGACGCATACATGGGCAGAATCACTGCCAAATTTGAGGACAACTATGCGCTCCATTATGCGATCATATTTCGGTTTTGCGGACCGCATAGTTGTCGCATTATTTCCCTTTGATTTTTTGTGAGGGAGGTTATGCGACGCACTATGCGATCGCATAACGTGTATGCGGACCGCATAGTGGTCGCATATCTGGGTAGACTATTTTCAATTTTGGCCCACCTGGAGGGCCATTCTGCAGTTGTCTCTGCGGACCGCATGTCAGGAATGCGATCGCATTCCTGACCGCATTCCTGTGCCGGGCTCCTAATTTTTCTAATTTTAAAACCCGACCCCCAGTTCATTAAAACACCCCACCCCTTCATTTTAACAAGTTTTCTAAACAAAATAGAGAGAAGGAAAGGAGAGTTCTTGAGAGAGAAAGTGGTTCTTCCATCAAATTGATTTTCAAAGTCCCTCAGGCCTAATATTTCGAGTAATCTTCTTCTTCCTCATTCTAGCAGGTAAGGGTTCCCAACCCTTTTTTCATTAATTTTCTGATTGTAAACAAAGGGAGGATTATCATGGAATGATTCTTGAAAATATTAACTAATACCTTGCATGCATGTTTAATAATGGTGTTAATCTAGTAAGAGGGAGTGGGTTGGGGTAAATTTCACGAAGACAGGGTTGGTAATCTAATGGGGTCAGATAGTGTTCGGAAAAATGCTTAAGAGAGTCCGAATTGTNTATGAGATTGTGAAAGGTGATTGATGTGCCCACTTTATTATGTGCAAAGCTTGTAAATGCTTGAGGGAGTTGACATGAAAGCATGTGTTAGCGAATGAAATAATTTTAATGTGCCCAAATGTGGGAATGTATTACTTCCTAATGGGAATCATTGTGCCTTGAGCCCAAATAAACGAGTTGTTGATATGAATTGTGTTCCTTGAAATGAGATTCTTGTGATGTAATTGTTTGGGATTGTTGTTATGAAATATGATTTGTCAGGTGAGATTGGCTTGCACGCCGCAACACGAAGTAATAAGGTGTGGGTTGTGGTGATAAGGGTGGCCGAGGCAATAAGGGTGGCCGAGGTAATAAGGGTGGAATGTGATCATTATCACCATAGAAATGAAAATCAATGAAATTCTTGATTATGGTGGTGTTGGAAAGGAAAAAGGGGGAATTGTGAAACTTGTTGATTTTGGTTGTTTCTTTCCATGCGCAATGGTTGTTTGTTCTATTACTGTCTCTTATATGTGTATTGTTGATTGTACTTGGGGTAAAGTTTGTTCATACATACTAGTACTATTTCACAGTACTAACGTCCCTTTTGCCGGGGGCGCTACATCTTTTATATGGATGTAGGTGGTTCCATAGCAGGTAGCTCATCCCGCCGTTAGTGGTACCTCCTCTTCATCTCTTCAGCAGTTGTGGTGAACCCCTCTTCTCCTCAAGGACGTGTGTGGATTATACCACCCTCATATGCTTATGTTGTAAAGGTATAGTCGGGGCCTTGTTACGGGGAAGTTATGTAAAATCCCTAGTATTCGTAGAGGCTCCGTAGACATGATGTGGGTGTACATATGTATTTTTGGTAGTAACAGTACGTACTCGGAACCGTGGATCATGTTGGAAAGTTATGAATGTATTATGTATTTTTGGATATCAACTGTTGAAATGCTTAAAGAAGAAACAAATGGAGATATGTTGTAAAATGTACTTTGAAACTAAAATCGGCTAACTCACGCGAAATAATTCATGTTATGAACGCGGGGTAATACGTTGGGCAGGAAAGGCAATCCAGGTCTGCTTGACTGGGTTCACCTGGTTAGGCGCCGGTCTCGTCCCTCGATTTTGGGGAGTGACAGGGGTTTCCTCGATTGGGGTAGAGAAGGACTCATGGCCATTCTAGTAGCAGAGTCATTTCACATTTGAAGGCTCGGTGTAAGGTCAAGAAGGGTTGTCTGGCATATTTGGCCGATATTCGTGGTCATAGTGGAGGTTCCTTCCATAGATTCAGTACCAATTGTGCGCAAGTCTCCAGAGGTGTCTCCTACAGATTTGCCGAGGATGCCACCCGACAAAGATATTGACTTCATCATTGAATTGGTTCCTGGCACTAAGCCAATTTCTACTGCACCATACCATATGGACCTAGTTGAGTTGAAAGAATTGAAGGAGCAGTTGCATGATTTTCTTGACAATGGATTCATTAGGCCTAGTGTCTCACCTTGAGGTGCACCGATGTTGTTTGTGAAGAAGAAGGATGGAATGATGAAGATGTGTCTAGATTATTGGCAGTTGAACAAAGTCACTATTAAGAACAAGTATTCATTGCCGAGGATTGATGACTTATTTGACCACCTTCAAGGTGCCGAGGTGTTCTCCAATATTGACTTGAGTTCTTTCTACCATCATTCTAAGATTAGGGCATCAGATGTCCTTAATACAACTTTTCTAACTCGATATGGTAACTACAAGTTCTTAGTGATGTCATTTGGCTTGACTATGCCCCATCAGCCTTAATGAATTTGATGAACTGGGTGTTTAATCCCTATATTGATTCTTTCGTGATCGTCTTCATTGAGATATTTTAGTTTACCCCCGCAGTCAAGAGGAGCATGAGCAACATCTGCGGATCATTCTTCAGACTCTGAGATATTGTCAGTTATATGCCAAGTTTTTAAAGTGTGAATTCTGGTTGGACTCGATTGCTTTTTTGAGCCATGTTGTATCTTTTTAGTGCATTAAGGTGGATCACAAGAAGATTGAGGCAGTTCAGAACTGGCCTAGACCTACTTCAACTATAGAGATTCAGAGCTTCTTGGGTTTGGTGTGTTATTATTACTGGTTCGTGGATGGATTTTTATTTATCTTAGCCTTATCGACCAAGTTAAACCAGAAGAGTGCTCTTTTCATATGGTCCGAAGAGTGTGATTTGAGATTTCAGAAGCTCAAGACTACATTGACTATAGCCCCAGTGTTGGTGTTGCCTACAAGTTCGGGATCGTACATAGTGTATTGTGATGCATCATGTATTAGGCTTGGCGTGATATTGATGCATGATGGTAGGGTGATTGCCTATGCATCTCGACAGTTGAAGGTTCATGAGAAGAATTACCCTATTCATGACTTAGAGTTGGCAGCTATTGTTCACGCGCTAAAGGTTTCGAGGCACTATTTATACGGCATGCCATGTGAGGTCTATACAGATTATCGGAGACTCTAGCACATGTTTAAGCAGAAAGACCTTAATTTGCGGCATCAGAGATGTCTAGAAATGTTGAAAGACAATGATATTACCATATTATATCATCTGAAGAAGGCCAATGTAGTGGTTGATGCATTGAGTAGGAAGGCTGAGAACATGGGTAGTATGGCATATTTACTGGTGGTGGAGAGGCCACTAGCAATGGGTGTCCATGCCTTGGCCAATCATTTTGTGAGATTGGATGTTCCGGATCCTAGCCACATTCTAGCTTGTGTCGTGGCACAATCGTCGTTGTTGGAGCATATCAAGGCTCGCCAGTTTGATGATCCTCAATTTTTGGTGTTGAAAGACACGATAAAGAGGGGTGGTTCTTAGAAGGCTGTGATTGGATATGATAGTTTTAAAAGGCTTCAAGGCTAGATTTGTGTTATAAATGTTGATGGGTTGAGAGAATTTATCCGTGAGGAGGCCCACATTTTGTGCTATTCAATTTATCCAGGTGTCACGTAAATGTACTGTGACTTGAAACAACACTATTGGTGGCGAAGGATGAAGAAAGACATTATTGCCGATGTATCTCGGTGTTTCAATTGTCAACAGGTGAAGTACGAACAACAGAAACTGTGTGGTTTGACTTAGAGATTGGAGATACCAAAGTTGAAGTGGGAGCGCATCACTATGGATTTTGTGGTAGGCTTACCACATACCTTGAGGAAATATGACGTAGTTTGGGTTATTATGGACTGGTTGACTAAGTCCGCATACATCATTCCAGTGGCAACTTCCTATTCTTTTGTGCGGTTAACTAAGATTTACGTATATGAGACTATCCGCCTGTACGACATGCCATTTCTATCATTTCTGATCGAGACACACAATTCACATCTCATTTTTGGAGAGTTGGGCACGCAGGTTGAGCTGAGTATCGCGTTTCATTCTCAGGCGGACGGACAGTCCGAACACACTATTTAGATCTTGGAGGACATGTTACGCACATGTGTTATTGATTTCAAAGGTTGGAGGGACCAATTCTTACCTATAGTAGAGTTCTCCTAAAATAATAGTTATCAATCGAGCATCCAGATGGCTCCGTATGAGGCCTTATATGGAGGCGGTGTCATTCACTGATTAGTTTGTTTATGCCCGAAGAAGCTAGATTGTTGGGCACTAATTTTGTTTGTGATGATATGGAAAAGGTTAAGGTGATCCAAGAGAAACTTCATAGAGCTTAGTCTAGGCAGAAGAGTTAAGCGGACCCGATGGTTCGAGATGTAGCTTATATTGTGGGTGATAAGGTTGTTCTCCGAATATCGCCTATGAAGGGCGTGATGCATTTTTGAAGAAGGGAAAGTTGAGCTCGAGGTTTATCGGCCCGTTTGAGATCTTAGAGAGAGTTGGAGAGGTTCCTTATAGGATTGCATTGCCTCATAGCCTTGAAAGGGTACATCTGGTATTTCTCGTGTCCATGCTTCGGAAGTACCATGAGGACAACTCACGTATTTTGGATATCATCACAATGCAACTTGATGAAAATCTGACCTATGAGGAAGTGTCGTTGGCTATTCTAGACCAATAGGTTAACGTAAGTTGAGATCGAAGAGTTTTCCTTCTATGAAAGTGCAATGGAGGGTCTGATCGACGAGGCTACATGAGAGTCCGAGTCTGATATGCGGGGTAGTTACTCCCACCTTTTTACCAGTCCAGGCACTTTTCTATGTCCATTTGAGAACGAACGTTTCTTTTAGAGGTGGAGAATGTGACGATCTGTTAGGTTATTTTGAGTACTAACCTTTATTTATGTGTTGCGAGACCTGTATTAGCTCCATTTGATATTTCTTGATTTACGTGCACGACTCATATCATTTTTTCGAATTTTTTTACGTAAAAAATTGAAGAGTGATTTTAAGCTTAAAATGGGATTTGAGTTGACCCCGATCAAGAATCTTGATAAGCGAACTCGGATCAGTGTTTTGATGAGTATTATAGGTTCGTACGATGTTATTGGACTTGTAAGCACTTTATGTTGGGGTCCAGGGTAACCGAGCACATTTCGGCGCGTTATGTGTAAAAGTTGTGACAATATGTTTTAAAGTTGAAAATTTTGAGTTTAGATGATCGATTCTTGTTATTTGATATTATTTTGATGATTTGAGGTAGCGATCTAGTTTATATGATGTTATTACACTTGTATGCATGTTTGGGTTGGAGTCCGAGGGGCTCAGGTGAATTTTGGATATTTTACGGATATGTTCGGATGGTTGGCAGACCTCGCATTTGTGAGGTCTGGCTCAAAATCACGCCTCTATTTTGTGGTGAAGTGGTCTCATTTGCGAGCATGGGCTAGGGGTTGGGTTTTTGAAATTGCGAAGAAAGAGTAATTTTTTCAAGGATTGATGTATTCGCTTTTTCAACTCGGGCCTAAGATTTGCGATGCAGTGCAATGTTGGGCAGCTTCGCATTTGGAAGCTTGGCTCGCATTTGCGAAGGGGGTGGCCATAAAAAATGCGAAGGTTATGTCGCATTTTCGACTTCTGTGCACCTGGAGCATTGTTCGCATTTGCAATCAATGTCTCACATTTGTGGTCATCGCATTTGCGAAAAAGACATTTCAAATGCAACGTCTGTAGCTGGGTAAAAGAGGAAAAACGGGACTTAGTTAATTTTACACCATTTCTCAACCCCAAAGACACTAGAGGAAATTTCAGACGAACCCTTTCTTCCGAAATCATTGGTAAGCAACTCTAATCCATTTTCTTTCAATTTCCCATTACTTTTCATGAGTTTTTAATATCAAATCTAGGAATTTCATGGTAAAAGTTAGGATTTGGGTAGACTTTACAGGTATCATAAAATTGAGATTTAGACCTCAAATTAAGATCGGATTTCGAAATAAATCACATAAGCGGGCTTGGGAGTGAATGGATAATCGGATATTGAATCAAATATTAGATTTGACCAAGCAAGCAGGGAGTTGACTTTTGTTGACTTTTTCAACTTCATTACAGATTGAACCTTTTTTATTCGTTGGTAGTTTCTAAACTTATTTTGAATTGTCTGAAAGATATTATGCTAGATTTGGTTTGTTTGGAGGCTTGTTCGAAAGAAAAAGACGTAGTCAATTGTTGAGTTAGTTGCGCAAAAAGGTAAGTGTCATGTCTAATCTTGACTTGAGGGAATTATGAGTTTATTGGATTATTTACTATTTAATTTGTGTGTGGGAATGGTGTATATGCATGGTGAAAAGTATGTATACGTAATCACGGGTTGAGCATGCGGGTTGGGATATTTATTTATTGTTTTCAATTATCTGGTAGGGTTTTTGTCTAAGCTAGCTAGTGAAAATGTCGTGTCTTACTATTTCGCTTTTATGTGCCGGACTTATTTACAAGCTATCGCTTTTGCTTTGAATCTAGATTTCATGTTGCTACTATTTTTCTTATGATTCATGTGGTGATACTGATATTGTCTCCTTTTGTCTTTTTGTCCTCTTGAGCCGAGGGTCTTTCTGAAACAATCTCTTTACCCTTTCGAGATAGGGGTAAGGTCTGTGTACACATTACCCTCCCCAGACCCCACTAGTAGGATTTTACTGGGTTTTTATTGTTGTTGTAATTATCTCATGCCTTCATTTAATCCATGTTATTACTTGTTAAATTCCTTAATTGTTACTTGCATTTACTTGTTATATTCATGACCTTACCGTTACATGCCTTAATTGCTAATTTTTTCATATATTTGTGTCATTATTTATTGATTGTCCTTACTTGCTTTTTGACTTTGTGTGTTATTAGATAGCTACTTTTATTCGCTCATGTCTTTAAGTATTTAATTCATTTATTGCATTCTCTTTGAATTACACCATTGTTTTTGTAGACGTTCATTATATTATTATTGTGTTGGGTCGGGTTGCACACCGCAACGTTAGTTGGTATTGTTGTGTGGGAAAAGGTTGCACACTGCAATGGATATCGGTAATATTGTTTTGGATTGGATCGCACGCTGCAAAAGATATTGGTATTATTGTTTGGGTTTGGGTTTCACGTTGTAACGGTATATATATATATATATATATATATATGTGTGTGTGTGTGTGTGTGTGTGTGTGTGTGTCGCGTCGTAATGGGTGGGACTTATTATTCATATATAATTGTAGATCAGGTAGCGCGCCTCAATGGGGTGATGTGTTGTAGTTGTTAGTTGTTTTAGTGTTTATTCTGGTACCGTGATATGCCATTTGACAATATATTATTCTGAGGCCCTCTAGTAGTTGACCTTCAGGTCCATTTATATGAGTTTACTGTTATATCTATATTTTTGTATTCTATTGTTATTATTCATATAGGTTTGTTGTGAGTGTATCATGATAGCCTCGTCAATACTTCATCGAGGTTAGGATCGACACTTAAAGAGTACATTGGGTTGGTTGTACTCATGCTACACTTCTGCACTTTTTGTGCAGATCCCTGTGTTGGTCCCAGCAGCGCGTAGAGGAGTTTTTGCCCGGATTGACTCGTAGAGGATACCTGAGGTAGAGTTGCTTGCGTTTGCAGTCCCTGAAGTCCCCTTCTATTATATATTTACTGTTTAGTTTTATTACAAACAGTTGTATTTAGTTTAGACTTTATCTGTAGTACTCTAGTTTCTCATGTATTCGTGGCTCCAAATTTCTGGGATATGTTTATACTGCGATTTATCACATCTAATTCAGTTTATATCAATTTTGTATTATTAAGGTTCTGCTTTTAAATTGCTGAAAATGGTTAATTAATTAGCTAACATTGGCTTGCCGAGCAAGTGAATGTTAGGCTCGATCACAACCTCACGGTTGGGATTTCGGGTAATGACATGGCATACCCAACCCATCCTCAAAAATTCGAGCCTGGCATCGCAAATGCCAAGCTAACATTTGCGAACTGGTCTTTGCAAATGCGAGACTAGCATATTAACTACACCAGAATTTTCTGAATTGCGCAAAAATATCTGCAACCCATCCGAGACTCAACTGAGTCCCTCGGGCTCCAATCCGGACCTTAACACTAGTGTAACAAAATCATACGAACTCTCTCGCAAGCTCAAATCATCAAAATAGCATAAAAAATCAAGAATCGATCATTAAAACTCATGATTTTCAAGTTCAAAACTCAAATTTTCAACTTTTCACATAACGTGCCAAAACGGCCTCGGTGTAACGACCCGGTCCGTCGTTACGCAGTATACGCATCTAATCCTTTATTTCTGTCTTGTAGTAGCTCGGTTAGACTGTTCATTAAGTGTTGGGGTTGGTTGGTTCGGGTTCGGAGTGAAAATAGAGTGGATTGAGACACTCAGTCTCTAACTAGAGCTTTAGAGTTGGAAAAGTCAACCTAGAGTTGACTTATTGGTAAACGACCTCGAAATGCAAATTTTATGGTTCGGATAGCTTCGTTAGGTGATTGGGGACTTAGGAGTGTGTTCAGAATATTTTTAGGATGCCCGGTGTAGAATTAGGCTTGAATTGGCGAAGTTAGTATTTTGGCGAATTCCGGTTGATAGACGAGATTTTGATCCGAGGGTCGGAATGGGATTCCAAGAGTTGATGTAACTTCATTAGGTCATTTTGGACTTGCCAAATTTCAGGTCATTCGGAGATGGTTTGGTTGGGTTTTTGATCAAATGCGTGTTTCGGAAGTTTTTGGGAATCATAGGCTTGAATTGGATGAGAATTTATGGTTTTGATGTTGTTTTTGGTGTTTTAATGGCTCGACTAAGTTTGAATAACCATGTTTGATATGTTGGTATGTTTGGTTGGGGTCCCGAGGGGCTCGGGTTTGATTTCGGGCATTAAACGGAGGAAATTGGAACTTGAAATGCAGCTGAAGCTGCTACTAATGGTGCGATCGCACCTGCGATGCTTGGGCCGCAGGTGCGGACATCGTAGGCGCGAGAGTGACGGTGCAGGGGCGGATTTCATCGCAAGGGCGGAAGGAAGATCTCACCTGCGAGGTCGCAAGCGCGGGAGATGGGGTCGCAGGCGCGGGCTCTGGGTGCTAAGTTAAGAACCGCTGGTGCGGTCAATGTGTCGCCCCTGGGGGCCCGCCGTTGCGGTAAAGGGATCGCAGGCGCGAAGCCTGGGCGTTTAAGTGATTTTCGCTGGTGCGGTTAAAATGTCGCGCCTGCGGAATCGCATGTGCGAGAAGAATACCGCTGTTGCGGAAATGCCTGGGAAGAACTATATAAGGCAGCCTTCGCGAAATTTGTCCCTTTTCACCATTTTTTACACACGGGTTGGAGGTTTTGAAGAGGGATTTCGTTGTTTCTTCAAGGAGGTAAGTTTCTTGGACTCAAAACTCGTTATATTGTGCATTAAGAATGATTTTAGGTTGAAATCATGGGTAAAAGCAGTAGAAAAATGGTGGTTAGGGCTTGGGTTTAAGAGAAGAAGAATGGGGGAAATTGGAGGACCATTTGATGTCCGATTTTCGTGTTCTTGGTATGGTTGGACTCGGGAAAAGACAAGGAACCTAATGTTGTGAAAATTTCTGACCTTCGAGACGTGGGCCCGAGGGTCGGGTTTTTACCGAATTCGGGATTTTGGTATTTTTGCTAAATTTTGATTTGGGGATTGTTCTTTAGCACACTCTGACGCTATGTAATTGATTATTGATAGANCTATGATACACTCGCCAAGTGACGGGCATAGGAGTGTTGGTTGAATTGTTGTGGCCCGGCTTATCCCCAGGCACGGTTTAACTATTATTCCACCATGATATCGGTACTGTAAAACACTATTAATGCGTAGAAACTAAAAGAAACATAACAAGTATAAATGATAAGACTTCATGTCTACATGTGGAGACCAGAAAGGGTCTGTCACTAACGTTTCTATTGCGAACTTTACTTGTGCATACTCAGTCCTGTTATTATACATGTATTCGTATTTCAGTCTCAGAAATCATTTATTTATCATGCATTGCCATTATTTGGGCTGTTACATAATGAGAGTGTTGTGAGGAGACTGGTAATTCTTACTGAATATGGGCCCAGAGCCAAATGATCAGATGATATACCCTTCGTGGGCTTGATATATATATATAGAGCTTGGGCCATATCCTTGGCGGCCCCTCCGGAGTCTTTACACCCCCAGTGAGCGCACAGTTATTGAGAGATGGATTTCCCTGGACATGGATTTGTCCGAGATATGCGATATTGAGGGATGGATTTCCCTGGACATGGATTTGTCCGAGATATGACATATGGAGGCATGGATTTCCCTGGCACAGATACTGTTTATGAGATATGGAGGGATGGATTTCCCTGGTACAAATTATGGATGAGTATGATATCCCGGAGATGGATTTCTCCGAAAGGCTGAATTGGCCTGCTCCCTCGGTAC
>ML276461.1:43790-69935 GCA_005239495.1 Nicotiana undulata | reverse complement strand
GGGGGGGGGGGGGGGGGAGAAAAAAATAAAATAAATTAAAGAGGAAAGAAAATAAGATTTCACTTACCTGGGCGCGAGGACAGTGAGGGCGGGCTACACCGCGGTCGCGGTGAAAAGTAGGGGAAAAACAGTGAGGGTACATTTCACCGCGGTCGCACCGCGATCGCGGTTCCCCAAAAACAGTAGGGGACAATTTTGCCGCGGTCGCGGTGACGGGCTTCCGAGAAATCTTTGTTTTTATCACCTTTTTACCTCTCCGGAGTTGTTTCTCGACCCCGACTTCTCCCAATATGCACCAATCTTGCCATGTACACTAGTAAATGGGTTAGTATCATACACATCAAGTACAACAACAAAATAAAAAGAAAAATAAAAGAAAAATATGGGTTGCCTCCCACGAAGCGCTTGATTTAACGTCGCGGCACGACGCGTACAACAATCAATGGGTTGCCTCCCATGAAGCTCCTGATTTAACGTCGCGGCACAACGCAGACTCTTGCCATCACTCCGTATTTGTGTATTGGGGCTCCTCCAAATTTATCACCATGTTGTCCCCTTTTTCTTCAGTCATTCCAAGGTAATGTTTCAACCTCTGCCCATTCACTGTGAATTTGTTTGTCCCATCTTCTGATTCGATCTCCACAGCTCCACTTGCGTGATGACCCAAGGGGTCATTTTATAAAATTAGACTCTGTTTCATGCTTAATAGCCATAAAAAGACTAAAATTAAATATCTCGATTTGCGTGCACAGTCCAGACGTGAAACCGGAAAGCTTTTATGTGAAAATATGAGAAATGGTGATTTTTAGAATTTAAATTTGATAAAAATTGACTTTGGTCAATATCTTGAGTAAACGGACCCGGATCCGTGTTCCGACGATCCCGGTAGGTCCACAGTAAAATATGGGACTCGGGCGTATGCTCGGAAATGAATTCTGAGGTCCCAGGCCTTAGAAATCAATTTTTAAAAGAAATTGTTTTGCTGAAATGTTTGAGAATTAAAGAAAAGAAATAATACTAAAAATCATTGGTATCGGGTTCGTATTTTGGTTCCGGAGCCGGGTACAACTTTGTTATGATATTTAAAGGTTAACTGTGAAATTTGGTGAAAAACGGAGTTCGTTTGACGTGATTCGGACATCCGGTTGAGAAATTATGAACTTTAAGAGTTTTTGTTGAAAATGATGAGTTTTGAGGTTTAATTTAGAGATTTACATGTTATTTTCATGCTTTTATCACACGAGCAATTCCGTATGATATTTTTTGACTTGCGTGCATGATTTGTTTAGAGTCCCGAGGGCTCGGGTGAGTTTCGGATAGGCCACAAGGTATTTTACACTTGAAAATAGCTGCTGGTTTTTTCCAGTTCTAGTGTCCAGGTATTTTGACCTGTTCGATCGCATAGGAAAGTCCGCGATCGCACAGAGTAAAAATTTGAGGTCATGTTTGGTACCCTGTGCGAACGCAGCTCAGAGCTTGCGATCGCGGAGCACAGCCTGGGACAAGCTGTGCGATCGCACAACATACAGTGCAAACGCACTAAGTAAATCAGGCATGGGGGGAGGGGAGGTCAATACCCTGTGCGATCGCACCCCTCCCCATGCGAACGCACTGCACAATTTTCCCTTACCCTGTGCGATCGCACCTCTTTATCCGCGATCGCACAGTTGCTCAGCCCAGCTAATATAAATACCTGTTAAAAACGGGCAGAACCCTTTCTTCTCCAAATTTTCGAGGTTCCAGCCCTAAAAATGATTTTTCTCCAACAATCTTCATCCCCAATTCATAGGTAATCAATTCCAAACCTTGTTCTTTCAATTCTTTACTATTTTGCATCACTTTTAAAGCAAAAACAAAGAGTTTTCATGGTAAAATCTAGGATTTGGGTAGAATTAGGGAGTTTTGTAAAAATCAAATTTTATATCAAATTAAGATCGGATTTCAAAACTAATAGCATATTTGGGTTCGTCGGTGAATGGATAATCGTAAGTTGGTCTGAACCCCGAGTTTAGACCAAGCGGACCCGGGGTCGAGTTTTCACCTTTTTTAGAAAACTTAGGAAAAATTATATTTTTCAATAAAGTTAGTTCCTTTAGTATTAGTTAATGATATTAAGTTAATTTTGATTAGATTCGAGCAAGTTAGAGGTGAATTCAAAAGGAAAAGCAATAGTTGAGCATTGAGTGGCCTGCGGAATTGAGTTAAGTGTTTGGTCTAACTTTGGCTTGAGTGAATAGGATATATATAATATACTGTATTTTTCTCATGACTTCATCAATAACCTCTCAACCATGAAACCAACAAGAATATCAAAATATATATACATTTATTCCATAAAAATAATACCAAACCTCTCAGCCATATTTATATCACGAGGGAAGCAACTCAAACCACCAATACTCTTTCCAAACAGTCACAACAATAACTAACAACAATTCAACAAGGCCAAATAGTCATAGAAACAATAATGAACATGCAACAGTTAGGGCAATAATCAAATAAGTGGGGAACGGGAACGGGGATCATATTTTAGCAAACACTTTGGGTGGTGCATAGATACTCGTCACCACACCTATACACCACGCCCATTCAATTCACATAACAAACAAATAGTTTTAAAAAAAACAGCACTAATATTGAATATTTAACTAAATACGTGCACTTTTTTTTTCCTTTCTCGGTCCTTGTTCTCGCTACTTTTCATGTACATAATTTGCACGTGTTTCTTCCTTGTAGAGTATTTACGTCTATCTCTAGTTGTGCGCGTTGAATTCTTCCGTGGTCTGGCTTAGCATCTTAATTACTGCTAATCCTACGGTAAACTACTCAAATGCCACTTAGCACAAGCCACATTTCACTGCCTGTTTGCCACACTAACTTTTACCTATGTTTTTACTCTCTTCCTTTGGGTAGAGTATTGTTTTTGGCTAAAGCAGAAATCCAACAATTCGTGGCTCATGGCCCATGTTTCCGCATTCAAAGAACCTCTTCAACTATTGCAATAATTATGTAATTATGCCGACATCCACAACATTCACTCAGGGGTTTGCTCACAAGTTATATAGATTGTGTTAAGAAATTAAGCTAAAAGTAATATTATAAAACAAGAAAATAGACAAGAAATGTGGAGAGGAAGAGAGAATTATTTTATTTTTTGCATGTATTCAAGTGTATACAATGTGATGCTCAAACCTTCTATTTATAGGATGACATTAAGGTAATACAAAAAGATGTCATAAAAACATGATAGTAACAATTGAGATCATGAGGGAAGATCATGGAGGAGGTTATGGAGTTGTGGGAGTTACAACCATAATAGTGAAGAATAGTGGGAGGTTAATGGAGAAGAGTAGTGTGAGTAACTTCTTTAGAAGTTATAGACATCCACTAATATAATTATAATATTTCATAACACTCCCCCTTGGATGTCTATAGATAATGTGCCTCGTTAAAACCTTACTAAGAAAAATCTTGTAGGAAAAAAATCTTAATCAAGAAAAAAGAGTACACATATCTTGTAATACGCATTACTTACCGCCTCATTAAAAACCTTGCAAGAAAAACCCAGTGGGATAAAACCTTAGCCAAGGCAAAAAGAGTACAACGCATATNATGAAAACATCACTTTATTTTCCGGAGACGACGAATTCCAAGCTTGTATAACAACATCTATAATGTTGAGATAGTCAATGCCTTAGTGAATTATTCTGCCATATCACTTGAACGAATTTGTTGAACATCTATTTCATCATTCTGTTGAAGATTGTGTCTGGCAAAGAACTTTGATGAAATATATGATTTATTGTGTCTCCTTCAATATATCCCTCTTTCAATTGAGATAGACAAATATCATCACCTTCATTATTATTGGAATCTTCTCTTCAAGAAAAAATCACACATTTGTTGTGTGTTGAGTCACTTGCTTTATCAGTTGCTGGTATATTGATATGACTTGAATAAGTATCAACAATTGACTGCCTTGTGAAATAATAATATGGCAGTACTCTCACATACAAATAGATTATTTGAAGAACGAACTTCCGAAAATGCCTGCATTTGCATAACCAACAAAATCTTGACACTATTTGTTAGAATAAACAAATCTATATCAATGATTCCTTTTACAGTGTAATACTAATAGTATTCCAATATCTTCATATAGGAATAAAACTAAATCTCGCTAGCATATTGTTATACTCATGGTTCTAGCGAGATATATAGTGCACCAAGTGCAATAGACACAAATATAAATCATGTACGCCATGATTGCTCCAATTCACATAAAGATTTGTTGAAACTTTATTTAATAAATTTCTTGGGAACCTTAATAAGAACAGTTTAAATCCTTCAATGATTTTTATATACGCATATCAAATTTATCAGGTATTGCCAGACTAAAATCTGAAAGCAACTGTATCCACCACAAGGGAACATGTTTCCATATAATCAATGGCATGACATTTACGTAAAATCTTGTGTCACCCCCCTGCTTTATACTTTCAGGTGTTGGGACTATCAATCCAAAACTTCACATTTTTCAAGTGAAGTCAATCTTGATTGCTTATTTTCATTGATCAATCATTTATCTGTTCAAATTCTATGAAGATTTGAGCTCAAGATCCTCGTCAATATTAGAAAGATTGAGCGCTACATTATATCAACAATATCATCGATGATCATTTTACATCGCTTCCATCATCACACAATAAAGACATAACTTATCGAGATATCATTATTTTTAGGTACTCGAGCCTCTTCCATAAGGTCTTATAAAGTGTTATGTCATGGTGCTCTTACGGAGCACTTGTCTCCTTAGTATGACCATCTTTATAATTTGCTCCTCTCCTTCTTCAAGGAGTTTTATCTTTGGAACCGATTAGTCTATTACCCTTCATGCATTTCATAGACTATGTCCATCATGGACTTTATTCTATTTGGAGCATTACCAGTTGAAATATAACATTTAGCTTTGGATCAACAAATACGCCTGGCAATATTATACAAATGAATTATCACTTGAACTTCAAGTTCACATTTTCTTGTACGAGGATCTAGGTACACTCATAATAATTCATTCCATGATTACTTTTTCAGCTGTAAATTTTCTCCCCCTAATGCTGGGATCACAAACACATATCCCCAACTTTATTTGGAGACATCTGGTGCATTGTGGTGGAATAATTAAATCATATATAACATCCATATTTCTAGATGGAAATTATTTGGTTTCTGACCCTGAACCAATTGTGATAGGGAGAATTTATCATAACTTGGCAAGATGCGTAGAAGTGCTGCTGTATGTTAAATAATACATTTCATAACCAATGGTATAGCTATAATTGGAGGCATACAATTTCTGCTAAACCAACTTGGCTTTAAACCAGCATTAATTATCAAGATAAGTTATCTTAATTTATATTCCGGAACTGTGCTCTAATAATTTGAGCAATCAACCTTGCAAAATCCAAACTGGAAGTTGATAACAAACGCACATGTGACCATACAATAGATGCATCGATTAAAATCATATAATAGTACGGTCCATATGGTAGGTGACTGGGACCATATAGATATATCACCATTTATTCGTTCCAAAAATTAAGGGATTCAGTCCCAACCTTAACTGGTATATCATGAGAATAAGCAGCACAATATAATTCTTGAATTTTTTTCTATTTCTTCAATATATACCAATGTGAATTCTCAATTAATTTTCGCATCACAATTGAATTGAGATTGCTAACCGGGCATGCCAACTAATATTTGTTTCAGTAAACATTTAATTTACTATGGCATGTGATTCCATCATCATACCCATACATCTATAGTACAAATAGAAGGAAAATCGGGTAACCTTTTATATTTACCCGGTATGATTATAGTAATATGACGATATTCAATCTTCCTTTCATTTATAGTCTCAAATGCCAACCACTTTGACTAATATATGTTTAGACCTCAAAAAAAAAAGAAATTGAGACTTACTATAATGTCACGAACAATTTTATTTATCCGGGTACTAACAAATCAGTCTTCCGAAGCTCTTAGCTGCTTTTGTACTACAAGATCTTTTGTCACACCATCCATATGGTGAATCTCCGTTACGGAGAAAATCATTTTATAGTAATCGTCATGTTTAAAATCATCATAAGCAAAATCATTTATTGCTTAATTTTGCCTTTAATAACTTTTTATAAGACATGTCAAAATATTTTTACAGTACCACATATACGCGACCAATGACATAGTCATGTAATCATATTGTAAAATTCATTATCTTTATTTCTCTCAAACCTCCCAGTAGAGGTGAGTTATAGTATTTATCCAACCATGTATAAGCACATTCTTATGCATAATTTATATGTATATTTTCACATTCACTTTTAGGAATGAGTCTACATTTGCAATGCTTGTCACAAAGCATTCTTTCAAAAAATGGACTATAATCGTTTGAGTGTGCCTCATATTTCCAGACCATATTGATACTCAATTCCTTTACCTTTGAAGGATTATTTTGAGAACCCTTGCTGTTCTCCTTTTTACATTTACGATAATGATGACGATATTATTTTGGTCTTTGGCACACCCACGTTCATTGGTCAACCACTTGCCTTCATTTAGACTTATTATGCACCACTATCACATTCACTTCAAGAATGGATCAAATCAAGTGGGACAAACTTTATGCTTTTTCATGAAATACATTATATTTCATTAGTCATCATTATATCACCAATACGGTGCGTCGGTACTCAATCCCAATGCATTACCCATATAAAGCCATAATGCGTTGAGACTTGAACCCAACGTCTTATTATCATGGTACACTAGGACTTAAACCCGGTGTCTTACCCTCAAGGAGCGATAGGACGTGAACCCACCATCTTACCCCCTACCAATAGCATAATAGGCCGAAGTGCTACTGAGAATCACCTTGAGCCTTTAAAAAATTATCACTTATAATTTTAATTAGAACTATCATAGATCTTTTTCACGAACAATAACACATGACTTTATCAAATATAAAGAAAATAAACAAAATCTCTTACATGTATTCTCCATGAACTAAAAAGGTAAACAATGCTTTACAATAAGAAAACAACGAAATCTACTTATAGTTTACAGTATGGTTACATGTTTAACTGACAAAATAATGAAAAATGTTAAACTAATACACGTAAGAAGAAATAAATTAAACAATATACAACATATGACATCATCACAAACATAATAGTGGCGCCAATACATTTATTATTTTATTTATATGCCATAGTTGCTTTGCATATTGTAGTATTTTTTTTTTGTGTGTGTATAATTGCATGTGCATATATCTTTGGTAATGGTAAAATCGCTCTTACCACAAATATCTCTGATGAGATGAAATGCAAAATTCACCTTTATCACTTGGCAAAGCTCACTAAACTCTCATGGAAGGTTTGAACATTAGTCAACCAAAATAAAAATCAAAAATTAAGTGTGACATCTTACTTGAAGAAAACATCTGCTGTTAATAACTTTATCTCCAAAATCAATTCCTTACCTCTTTCATCATTTTTACGAAGTATCAAATAAAATAGTAATTCGTACTGATAACGTGTTAAGAAATTAAGTTCAAAGTAATATTATAAAACAAGAAAATAGACAAGAAATGTGGAGAGGAAGAGAAAACTATACAATGTGATGCCCAAACCCACTATTTATAAGATGACATTAAGGTAATACAAAATGATATCATAAACATGATATTACAATTGAGATCATGGGGGAAGATCGTGGAGGAGGTTATGGAGTTGTGGGATACAACCATAATGGTGAAGAATAGTGGGAGGTTAATGGAGAAGAGTAGTGAGAGGTTAATGGAGAAGAGTAGTGTGAGTAACTTCTTTTGACGTTTTAGACATCCGCTAATATAATTATAATATTTCATAACAGATTGCTCATTTTTAAATTATTTTTTGTCATAAATATTTTTTTGAAGAATAGTTTTGGAGAATATTAATTTACATTTAATTAATTAATTTAAAAAATATATTTGTCAATTTAACTTATGTTTGATTATTCAATCTAGTACTCATTGATCACCGCCTATTTTGGTTGTGTCGTAGGACTTGTCAAAGGATGATAATCAATCCAATGAATAATTTTAATTTTAAAATTTTCATATCCTGATATACAATTACTTGTAGTTTATTCTTAAATTATAAATTTTCGTGATCAACTAAACTGCATCACATAAAATGGAAAGGGAATTTTAATAAATTGCCAGCTCGAGTGAAATTAGGCTCATAAACTTTGTCATCATTTAATGAAAGGACCAAAGAGGATAAATCAATGACGTATAGGAAACAGAAGTAGTTAACGCGATTTGATCATCAGGGGCAATTTTGGTAACACGTAATTAATCACCTTCCTTAGGGGCATAAGCGTAATTCACCTTCCAACTCCGCCTCGTTCCTGCCGAGTTCTGAGCTTTTTTCAGCTCAAGGCAATTGCCTATATAATACTCCATTCATTTCCCCTAAATCTCTAATCCATTTTACTTCAAAACATCAAAATCAAATTCTCTCCCATTCAAATTTTCCCTATATTAAAATCTCTCCCATTCAAAAAAAGTAGCAATTCATGTGTGGTGGAGCGATTCTCTCCGATTTAGTAACTCCTAGCCGGACGTCACGCCGGCTAACCGCCGACTTGCTATGGGGTACCTCCGGTCTGAGTAAAAAGAAGAAAAATCCTAGCAATTACCACTCAAAGCCGTTGAGGTCTAAGTTATTTGACCTTGACGACGAATTTGAAGCTGACTTTCAGGACTTCAAGGACTCCGCCGACGATGTTGATGAAGTCAAGCCCTTCGCTTTGCACGGTAATTTCTCTTTGACTGGTCTTTTTATTTACCGTTCCGGGTTAAACTTTATCTATGAAAACGTTAACTATTAAAATGTTATTTGGTTTATTTCTAGAACTTGATTTAGTTGAGTATTTTGGTGTTTGTTTGTGTGTGGAGTGAAATTTTGCTTTGTGATGAAAACACTGAAGTTAGGTGAATTTTAATTATTTTTTTCCTATTCAAAATGTTTCCATTAGTATTTAGGTGTTCATATAAGAGGAGAAAATAAAACTTTTGGGCATAGAATGTTTGTGAAGTGTAAAAAGAGGAGAAAGGTTGCTACTTTTCTTCCTTAATAACCCGAGGAATGGAAATTGTTTAGGACAAAGCAAGACCCTAAAGTAGTTGTAATATGTGAAGTTGTTGACTATGCTTGATGCGGAACAAAATTAGATCTTTGGGCCTCCTTAAAGTTCCCTGCAGTCTCGGTTTTTATCTTACCAGAGGGTGTGTTGGCCCCGGAGTAAAGAATTTTCCTAGCTCATTACCAATATTTTTGATAAGATAAACCACGATTCAAGTAATATAATTATTTGTATTATAATTCCAATTTGGACCCAATTGGATCATTTAGCAGATTTCTAAATGATAAACCCTTGATTCTCCAGATGATGAACCTTATAACATCAGAAGATTTGCTACGTGTTGCAAATAGAAAAAATATAAGTACTACATGTTTTGATGGAAGCTGGTGTGCGCAAGTAAATCTGGCACAAATGAAAGCATAAAACATAAATTTTTGATTCCTTAGTTTTAATCATGATTCCAATTTTTTTTTTGAAGAACTTGAAATTTGTGATCTATGTTTAGCACCTTCGTGATATCTGTTTGTCATTTTATTTGAATGATTGTTGCAATTTGGTGCTCTTATGGATGACTGATATGCTTAATTTTATTTCCAAAGACTCCAAATCTGTGAAATCTGATGATTCAAGCTGCGATGTGGACAAATCCTCCAAGAGAAAGAGGAAGAATCAGTACCGGGGGATCAGACAGCGCCCTTGGGGTAAGTGGGCAGCTGAAATACGTGATCCAACGAAAGGGATTCGAGTCTGGCTTGGAACTTTCAATTCTGCAGAAGAAGCTGCCAGAGCTTATGATATTGAGGCCCGGAGGATCAGAGGCAAGAAAGCTAAGGTGAACTTTCCCGATGAAGCTCCAGTGTCTTCTTCAAGATGTGTTGTTAAGCTAAATCAACAGGAGGCACTTCACAAAGAGAGCTCGAACATAGTTCAGGCCAACAGCACTTTTACTAACAACTTGGGCTGTTGTTCTGATGATTCGTTGAGCTTTGTCGAAGAGAAACCAACAACAAAGCAGTATGGCTACAAGGACATGTCTTTTACTGCTGGAGATATGGGACTTAGCTCATTTTCGCCTTCAGCTGGTACAAATGTTTACTTCAATTCTGATGAAGGAAGTAACACTTTTGACTGCTCTGATTTTGGTTGGGGCGAACCGTGTTCAAGGTCTCCAGAGATATCGTCTGTTCTGTCGGCTGTTTTAGAAAGTAATGGTACTCAATTTGATGAAGATGCCAGCCCAGAGAAAAAACTGAAGTCCTGTTCCAACAATTCATTGGCAGATGAAAGCAACACTGTGAGCAAGCTATCCGAAGAGCTTTCGGCTTTTGAATCCCAGATGAAGTTCTTGCAGATCCCATATCTTGAGGGTAATTGGGATGCATCAGTTGATGCATTGCTCAATGCAGATGCAACTCAGGATGGTGGAAATGCTATGGACCTTTGGTCCTTTTAGGATATTCCCTCTTTAATGGGAGGTGTTTACTAAGTCAGCCTGCCCTCCCTTTGCTAAGTTTTGTAAATAAAGCTTCATTTGAGTGAAGTTTACAGTTATGTATTCTCCAAGCCAAGACTTATGTGTTGTATGCATTATTTTGAAAGTTTACTCGTTTTATATCTCTGTCCTTGTTCTCTTAGGTGTCTGTGTTTAGGAGATGGGGCATAGTCAAGCATATGCTTTAACACCTCTGATGCTGTTCTCAATGTTTTGGCAATTGAGCGAGCAGTTTATGTAATTAGGTAAACTAACCTCTCAAAACTTCAAATAAAAGATTTCCAATTTAGCATTTTATTGATGATGTCAATTGATGAGACCTGATGTTTGATGTTACCAAACTTCTGTTGTCTACAGTATTAAGTTGCTTCTATGAACCATTCTCCTGAATCTTCTACTTAAGCCTACCTAAGAATAGTCTTCCCATTAAGTACGCTAGCATGTGACAGGTTTTTTGCATTATTGATCAATAATGTCATCTTGGGATCATAAAGAAATGTTCCAACTCCAAGAAAGAGGATGAGCCCACTTAGCTCCCGTTTGAGCATAGATTTGTCACTTTTCTCAATAATTTTTTTACAATGTTCATGGAATTTGATCAGCTTTTAAAAACGTTTCAGAAGAATTTTTTTATTTTTATGTTCACTCGTAAAATTTTATTTTTTTTTCCAAGTAAAATGTAAGTCCAAACATAATTTTAACTCTAAAAAACTATTTTTCAGTGCAATTCTTTTTTAAAGTTTCAACTAAAATTTTATTTTAACGCTATAATGTTTATTTTTCCTTTCTCTACAATGAAATTACAGACATAAGTGAATCCATAAGTTAAATTTTATAGTTTCAATTTTAAAATTTTAAACATTAAATTGGTTATATTTCTTAGAAGTATCGGTCCTGTCTACTATTTATTAGTACAATTTTAGTTGAGTTGAAGTCGTATCTAAGTTCCTACTACACCCGCCCTTGATTGTAGAAGAGGTTGGTAAGCTGCTATTCTTTCGAGGAGTTGTGGATACGGAAATGGTGTGGCCGAGTGGGAGGAGTTGGTTGATAGTAGTAGGTTACAGGTGATTGAGATGAGAACATAAATAGGAAAGGTGCCGTTGAGGGTTAATGACTAATGAGGGAATTTATCATTGGTCTATAGACTATAATTGGAATAGGAAAGACGGTTTGTATCTAGTGGGGGCCAATTTCTTTTGGGAATGTGTCCCAAGTGAGAAAAGGTGGTGTCACTTCTTATTTTTGTAACGGAAGACGGAATATTCATTTTACTTCCATTCTTATCTTATTTCTACCTCTTTCCTACCTACTAAATTACTTACACAACTTAATTTAAAGTTAAAAAGAAAAAAGAGTTCTATAGCAATTTGGCATCTTGGGCAGAAGACTGGTGCAACCTTTCTACATTGATATTTGATGGTGTATTTACTTTAGATTAGTAAATTTAAATTACTTTTGGAGCTGAACGATGTAAATTAGAATTGATACTATACCAAAACAGAATTTAATCTATCACTTGTCAGTTTTTACTAAAAGCTAGTAGGAGTAGTAATCTCTGTTTTAGAAGGTAGAATTGGAACTCGTCCAAGGACGGAGCACTCGCAAAACGTCCTTGGGTTTATGTGTGGGGTTTAGTTTCGTGTGACTTTCAGTGTACATATAACTTTGTGCAATTGTATGTAACTAACCTTGTAAATTCTCAATTTTTTTTTTAATAAATCGTTGACTATTCAAAGTTACTTTTTTTAATCATAAATTATTAAGTTGAGAGTATTTTATATCATAATTAAAATAAAAATTATTACACGTTATCTATTAAGACTGCTATCATAGTAAATTTTAAATAAATCTTTCATTAAAAAGTATTTATTTATTAACTTTTATTCTTTATTATATAACCGTCCATAATTATTTTATAATTATTTTTTTAAATATTTTTTTTACGTTTATGAGATACAATACTTATTAATTTAATAGCTCAGTATTAGCTAGTAACTAGGAGTGTTCAAAATCGAACTGAAACAGAAAACCGAACCGAAACCGAAGCTTAATGGCTTACTGGTATCGGGTTAACGGTTTAACGGACGGGGAACAAATTGAATTTTTTTTTATTAACGGCTTATCGGTTTGAGGGAGGATTATTCAATTTTCTTAACGGATAATCCGTTAACCCGTTAAGAATATATATATATATATATATAAAATTTATTTTTATGCATATATATATATTAAATATCAAAAACCCTTCTACTTTCAGTACTCTATCTCTAACGCCTAATTCCTAAATAATCAGAAATCCTAACCCCTAAATTTCAACCAGCAGGTATGTGTCCCCTACTATATGGTCTCTTTCTGCAATATGTACAAAGAAAGGGAAAAAGTAATTTGAGCTATCATTTATCTCATTGAGAGTTAGTTCTCTTGTCCTAACAAGAAAACTGACATTTTTTTAAATCAAAATTCCTGTACAGTGAAAACTTATGCAAAACCAGTACTCCTCACACAGAGGAGTAGCAATGGTTTTAGCACTTGTTTCAGCTCTTGTGTATCACCATTGTACGTGGAACAAACAAACAAAGATAACAGTTATTACGAGACGAGATGGAGTTGTGGGGGAATTGTATTGCCTGTGTACCTATTACACGACCTTGAACATAAGCACACTGGAATATGTGCTTCTCTTGTGTGTTATCCCAATCAACATATCTATGAAAGTAATGTTTTTCACTGGATTTCTGAATTTCCATCGATACGAACAGGCAAACGAACTCCCTCACCGTGTATTGACTCGTAGCTTATGTCCTCTAGTACTGGTACGACTTTGGGATCAAACTCCCCAAATATAATGCACGTAATATAGATTGAATTAGCGGATTAATATATTTAAAAACCAATAACCATTAAGCCAAACCGTTAAGAGTAATTAACTGCCCAATCCGCCCGATAAGCAACCCTACTAGTAACTATTTAAAAATAATTAGTTATCATGTTATTGTATGGTGAATTATGTGTCACCTTATTAAGTTGTTGAAACTTAAAAATAAATGATGCTAGAGAATCATATGTATATTGTGAATTATGTTTTTATACAAATTCTCTTTTATATTAGGTAATCCTCGTTACTAGCAAGTAAGTGTCAAAGTAATCAAGGCCTTCCTTTTGCCTATAACCTTTGACAACAAGTCTTGCCTTATATTTTTCAATAGTGCCATCAGCTTTCATTTTTCGTTTAAAGATCCATTTCGAACCTAAAGGCTTATTTCCAGGAGGAAGTTCAACCAATTACCATGTATGGTTATCCAAAATTGATTGAATCTCACTATTGACTGCCTCTTTCCAAAACGTTGAATTAGAAGACGACATAGCTGCTTTAAAAGTTTGAGGTTCATTTTCAAGCAAGAATGTCACAAAATATTGTCCAAAGGAAGTAGATGTTCTTTGACGTTAGCTACGCCTTGGATCTTCTATACTTGGAGTATTTTCCTTTCATATTAAATAAAAGGAGTATTTTGTATTAAAGAAATATCAAATTATAATATTGAAATTCTTTCAAGATTCAATACTTCTTAAGAGATACCTATAAGATTTCGTATCAAATACATTACTTTTGATGTGTGAGTTATAACGACGTTGCAACTAATTTGTATATTATAATATATTTCATACTTTTCGTATTATTCATAGTTGAATTATAATTCATAAATATTTTAAATAGATTATTTGTTATAATTTTATGATTTTAATGTAACTTTTATATTTATTTTTTATTTTATACTATCTTAAATTTTTTAAAATTTAAAAATATGTGAGATTTAGCCCCATGTCTCAAGACTTAAATTTCGTCTCGTCAAAAATAAAATGCCTCGCCTTACGCCCCACTTCTTAAAATAGTGATAGTAATAAGTGGAATGTGTTAACGAAGGATTTAAGGTAAGACTATCTCAACACTTTACTAGATTATTCATAGGAAACTTCCCCAGCTCCCACCGCAGCAACTTTTCAACAAGAGTTTCGATCTTATCCAATAACGTGTTCTAACAAAAAGTAAGAGCAGATGAGAATGACCACGTCACCTTTGGCACCAACTCTCCTACAAATTCGGTCTTTGTTTATCCTTAAAAAAAAAAACGGATAACAATTAAATTTGTAAGTAATTTTAAGGATACATATATTAATTTGATACAAATGATAAATTGCGTTAGATTAAACAAATAAAGATAATTTCAAATCCCGTGAATATCCACCCTCGATACAGATTCACAATGACTAGCATTGATGAACGAGAATAAGAGCTATGAATAACAGTGAAAATAATACTCCTTCCGGTCCAAATAAGTGATTTTTTTTGGATATTTTCACACAGATTAAGAAATTCACCTTTTAACATTAATTAGCAATGAAATTGACCATATTAACCTTTACTATCTCACATAAACACTCCTAACACATATTCCAACACTATTTACTCCAAAGACAATGTAGGAAAAACATAATTTATTCACTTGAAATCTGAAAAAATTACTTATTTTGGACCACAAAACAAAAGTCAAAAAATCACTTATTTTGGACCGGAGGGAGTAGTATATTATTTTGGGATGCGTGCTACAATGTGTTCAATGAATAATAAGACCCGCCTTTATATAGTAGGGGAATCCCACTCTAGGTACAATTCCATAAAAGGTAAAAATCTCTTGTTTAACTAATTACTAGATTCCCGTCGATACGTGCCGAGATCCGCGCCGTGATACCCCGTTGGTCACGAATATTACGACCTTCCGTTAATCGTGTTCGATTGCCCAATAATGCTATTTGAAGTCTTTTGGGATTGGACCGATCCCGGGGTTATGGCCTCGATATACTTGAGGGCGGAGTCATGCCCCCGATGCTTGCCTCGATGAGTCCCTTACCTCGATGAGTCCCTTAACTCGATGAGTCCCTTAACTCGATTCTGGCTCATCGTCATTGCATCCCTTAATCGATTTATTTTATGGGGAACCGGGATGACTTATGGGTCTGGTTTCACCCGTATACGGATAGTCCCCTCGTTTCTCGGAGAATAAGTTTTACGAAAATGACGAGGAAACGTCATGAGTTCTTCGATCTCTTCTTCAACACGCTGCGACACAAAACGACAAAGAAACTGAAACGTCCTGTTAGTCGCGTCATAATGACCCTTAATGCGTGTCAGCCGTCGTCAGGTCGTGCCTGAATGCAAACAGCGCCAAGCCCCTATAAATACCCTTTCCTTCATTCATTTTTACTTTGGACCAAGCTTCTACCTTCGATCCTTTAAGATATTACAGTCTTCTTTCATCCCTCAGTATTCTTACCTTCATTCTTCAAGTTACAACCTTTCTTTTACCCCTTACTTAAGCCAGTGTGCTTGTTTTTGTTAGCAAGTTCGCATCCCTTTTCTCCTCATTCTCCTTCATAGTTTCAAACCATTTTAATCAGATAAAAGAAATGGGCAAAACTTCCAAGACCGTTCCCTAGAAATATGCTCATTCTTCTTCCTCGGCCGACCATTGAGGTTGAGGCGACCGCCTCTGATGTGGTCGTCCTTGAGAAGTCCCTTCCGGGCATGATCACTGATGAAACAGCAGCCGAGCCCCCCTTGGCAATGTTCGTCCCCAGGGGCTGTTCGGTCAATGACGACTTCAAGGTTGAAAATCCCTCTTCGGTTCAAGGCCGATGCGAGGCGATGTCACGATACATCTGCTCTATTACCGAGGCCGTTATTCCTACAGTTCGAAAGGACTGCGATTGGGCGGATAAGGATGTAGTGATTACCTGGCCCGATGACGATATCATTACACATGTTGAGGGATAGCTAAGTGTTTACACTTATCCCTTTACATTGGACCCGGTGGACCCGGTCATCTTGGACTTCTGTAGGAGGTACGACGTATGCCTCGGCCAAATTCACTCATCATTGTGAAGTATCGTGATCCTCTTCCGATTATTTGTAAACAAAATCGATTCGTGCACATTTACCATTGATCATCTGCTCCGCTTATATAGTCCCCGAATCTTCCGGGGAGGACTGATGAAGCTTGTAGATGTTGGCAAGGACGCATTGTCCGGGTGAGGACCGCGACCTAATACATGCCGAGTGGAGGCCGTTCCCCGAGAGGTGGAACGTATCACGTAAGTATAACTCCTTTTAAACGTCGATTTCATGTTTTATCTTCCCTTTTCTCATCGAGTTCCAAACGTCATTTCTCGGCTCAGGGAGTGGATCATAAGCATTTGTTCGCAGATGCCTTATGCTGAGCGCTCTTGGCGCGAGCTCTCAAAGGGCCATTGGGAGGTCCGATCTCACGGTAAGATTCCTTTCTCTGGATAAGTAGCCTTAAATCGTATTTTTTCATTACTATGTCCTCATTGCTTCTTTTCTCTCTCTTTTTTGCAGGCTTGCCTAACACCATCGAGCTTAGGCCCTTGGTAGGGGGCGAGGACCTACCCGCCTATCCTCCTACATCGGGGCAGCCCGGAGCCATAACTCGGAGTAGAAGAAACCGAGGAAAAGGTTGGATCGTAAAGGAAAGCTCTAGCTCCCGAGTTCTTGACTCGGATTTACTCTTTTGGCTCAGGGACGAGCCCGAGGAGAACGACCTTTTGGTGGCTTGTGAACCGTCCGTTCCCGAGGAACAAGTGGCCACTGAGGGGGAAACGACGGGGGCTAACCCCCCTCAAACTCAACTTTAGGAGGCTATAGGGTGTTAGGAAACTTCCCTTTATTCATCTTCTATCATGCAGTTGATGGCATACTAAGTCTTACTCTTCTATTCTCTCACAGATGGTGAGGACGCGCGCATCCGATATTCCAGACCCGGGAGGGGCTGCTACCCTCGTTATCTGAGGACGTGGCAGAAGCCGGGGGAGGGAACCGACCCGAGGTAGGGGACGAGGGCGTCCCAAAGCCATTCCAGTTGCACCACCAACAGAGGATCCTATTATAGAGGAGCAGGGTGAGGTGCCCCCAGCAGATTCTGCTCCGGTGGACTTTATGACCACACCAGGCTTCCAGGAGGTCATGGGCCGTATGATGCGGTTTATGGATACTATGACTCAGGCTGGTTTATTTCCAACGGATCCTGCCACTTCTCAGGCGGGAGGGGGATTCCAGACCCCTACTGCCCAGGCCGCAAGTCATGCAGTAGCAGTATATCAGACCCCGGGTACACTGACCGTGGGTGGGCCCCAGCCTGTAGCAACAACACCTGAGCTCAGACCAGCTGCGGACGGCGATCCACAGAAGTTATTGGATAGATGGACTAGACTGCACCCTCCTGTCTTCGGACGTGAGCGAGGCGAGGATGCCCATGATTTTATTGACAGGTGCAGGGACAGATTGCACAACATGAGGATATTAGAGTCCCATGGAGTGGACTTCACTACCTTCCAGAGGGCAGGGCTCGCAGATGGTGGCATTCCTATATTCTCGGTAGGCCGATAGATTCTCCTCCTATCACTTGGGAGCAGTTCACGCAGTTGTTCCTGGACAGGTATATCCCACTCTCTGAGAGGGAAGAGCTGAGATATAAGTTTGAGCAGTTAGAGCAGGGCCCGATGTCAGTGACGGACTACGAGGCTAGATTTTCTGAGTTGTCTCGTCATGAACTCATGATACTACCTACTGATGCTGAGAGAGTGCGAAGATTTTTAGCTGGGTTGCATCCAGGTATTAGGGCCAACATGGCCCGAGAGGTGGAGATGGGGACTTCTTATCAGCTTGTGGTGAAGATTGCTCGCAGGATCGAGGGTTATCGGTCGAGGAGCAGGGGCAGCAGGATAATAGAGCCAGATTTTCCGGAGATTTCAGAGGTGCCCCAACTAGGGGCAGAGGTCAGTTTGGTAGGGGTCAGCCCAACAGGCCCCCATATTCAGCACCCCCACCACCTCCCCGAGGTGTTCCAACGAGGTCTTATTTTAGCGCCATGCCAGAGCATTCCTACCGCCCTCCAGCTATTCAGAGTTCATCCGGTGGTTATTCTAGTCATCAGGGATCCTCCAGTCCCTATTTCAGTGCTATGCCATAGAGTACACATCGCTTTCCAGCTATTCAGGGTTCCTCTTCGGGACAACGGGCTATGATACCGGGAGGCTGTTTTGAGTGTGGGGATCCAGGTCACATGAAGAGGTTTTGTCCTAGGCTTCGGGGCAAAGCGGTGCAACAGGGTTATCAACCTATGGGTCCAGCACCAACGGTCCAGCCACCTAGAGGTGGAGGACAGGTCGGCAGGGGTCGTCCTAGAGGTGGAGGCCAGTTAGGGGGACGTCAGTCAACTCCTATTCATTCCAGCGAGGGGCAGGCGTCCGGTTCTCCAGCTAGATTCTATGATATTCCGGCATGATCAGATGCAGTGGCCTCAGATGCCGTGATTACATGTATTATTTCAGTATGTGGTAGAGAGGCATCAGTGTTATTTGATCCAGGATCCACCTATTCATATGTTTTAGCCTTATTTGCTCATTTTCTGGATGTTCCTCGCGAGTCCTTGGGTTCTCCTATTTATGTGTCCACTCCTGTGGGCGATTATGTAGTGGTAGGCCGGATTTATCGGTCTTGTGTGGTTACCTTCTATGGGTTCGAGACCAGGGCGGACCTCCTAATGCTTGACATGGTTGACTTCGAGGTTATTCTAGGCATGGATTGGCTATCTCCCTATCATGTCGTGCTAGATTGCCATGCCAAGATAGTTACTTTAGCCATGCCCGAGTTGCCTAGGCTGGAGTGGAGAGGTTCCTCAGTTAGTGCAGCCAGTCGGGTTATTTCCTTCCTGAAGGCTCGACATATGGTCGAGAAGGGTTGTTTTGCGTAACTTGCTTATGTGCGGGACACCACCGCCGAGTCTCCGACGATTGATTTAGTGCTAGTGGTTCGAGAGTTTGCTGATGTATTTCCTTCAGACCTTCCAGGCATGCCTCCGGATCGTGATATCGATTTCTGTATTGATGTAGCTCCAGGAACTCAGCCTATTTCCTTTCCCCTGTACCGTATGGCTCCGAAGGAGATGAAGGAATTGAAGGAGCAGCTTGAGGAGTTGTTGGCTAAGGGGTTTATCAGACCAAGTGTATCGCCGTGGGGTGCTCCAGTTCTATTTGTGAAGAAGAAGGACGGGTCTATGCGGATGTGTATTGACTACCGCCAGTTGAAAAAGGTCACCATGAGGAACAAATATACATTTCCGCGTATCGATGATTTATTTGACCAGTTGCACGGTGCTCGGGTGTTTTCTAAGATTGATTTGATATCGGGGTATCACCAGCTGAAGATTCGGGACTCGGATGTTCCGAAGACTGCTTTTCGTACGAGATATGGCCATTATGAGTTCCTGGTGATGTCCTTTGAATTGACTAATGCCCCAGCAACATTTATGGACTTGATGAACAAGGTGTTTAGGCCGTATATTGATTCTTTTTTCATGGTTTTCATTGATGACATTCTGATTTACTCACGTAGCCTGGGGGAGCATGAACAACATTTGGGAGTTGTGCTCCAGACTTTGCGAGAACAGAAGCTATATGCTAAGTTCTCCAAGTGTGAGTTCTGGTTGGATTCCGTGGCATTCTGTGGACATGTGGTATCCGGAGAGGGTATCAAGGTTGATCCTAAGAAGATTGAGGCAGTTCAGAGTTGGCCACATCCTACTTCAGCTACAGAGATCAAGAGCTTTTGGGCCTAACAGGTTATTATCGCCGGTTTGTGGAGGGCTTTTCTTCCATTGCAGCCCCACTAACTAGATTGACTCAGAAGAATTCCCCATTCTGATGGTCCGACGAGTGTGAGGCGAGCTTTCAGAAGCTCAAGACGGCCTTGACCTCAGCACCAGTTCTAGTATTGCCTTCCGATTCTGGGATGTATACTGTATATTGTGACGCTTCACGCGTTGGCTTGGGGTATGTGTTGATGCAGGAGGGGAGAGTTATTTCTTATGCTTCGCGCCAGCTGAAGGTACATGAGGAGAATTACCCTGTGCACGACTTGGAGTTGCCGACGATTGTTCATGCTCTTAAGATTTGGAGGCATTACTTGTATGGGGTGTCCTGTGAGGTTTATACAGATCACCGCAGCTTAAAACACTTGTTCAAGCAGAGGGATCTTAATTTGAGGCAGTGCAAGTGGCTTGAGTTGCTGAAGGATTATGACATCACCATTCTTTATCATCCGGGCAAGGCAAATGTGGTAGCAGATGCTTTGAGCAGGAAGGCGGAGAATATGGGTAGTTTGGCTTATATTGCAGCAGAGGAGAGACCTTGTTGAATCAAGTCACTGCATGGTTTTGAAGATTAACAAATGCCAATCCAGTTGAACCAGGTCCATCAGGGCAAACATAGTCAAACAGACCCATTGGCACAAGAAGCATCCATGCACAGGAGATAAATATTATCTGTGAACTAAGAGGTTATCTCCTAAGCAAAAAGGTTGCAAATTGATAAGGAGATGGACTTCGATTTCAGGTAGGACAGAAACAAGATCGAGGAAGTTGAGATAAATACAACTCTTCCACCAAGGAAGAGTTGCATTAGAACTGAACAACAACATCTCAAATACTGACTCTATAAAGAGTTGAAACATTCCTGCTGAAGAATCGACTCACAAACACAGAAGTGAAACAAGAACTGAAAGCAAAATTACCAAAGCAATTTTGCAAGCAGAATCCTTGTGCGACACAAAAGCTACTTGAACAAGCTAGAAGAACCAGTTCCATCTGTTGTCTTTTGAGTCTAGTTGGTTGTAGTAGGTGATTACATATTGTATCTTTCAGCTTTATCTAGAAGCAATTGTAATAGGTACACACTGTTCAAGTTAGAGTTAACTTGAAGTTTGTCGCAATTAGCTAGAGGCTAGTTTGCCACAAAGGGATTAGAGTTAGTCCTTAGGTTTACAAAAGAGTTTATTTTGTAAATGATGTTTGGCTCAGAGTCGTAGTGAAGAGTTTGGGAAAATCCTACTGGGAAGTAGGTCGTGGTTTTTTCACCTTTTGAGCCAGGTGTTTTCCACGTAAAATTGTTGTGTTCTTTAAATTCTGCAATTACTTTTCTGCAAACTGTAGAAGTTGGAACACCAAGAAGAACGGGGTTCTTCTATAAAGATTGCACTCAAAAATTAGACACCACACAAATCACCTAAAGGTAGTAATTTCCCATCTACTGATTTATATCTTTGGTATCCTAAAGGTAGTAATTTCGATCTTATAGGATATGCTGATGCAGATTATGCAGGTTTCCTGGTTGACAGGAAAAGTACCTCAGGGATCGCTCACTTTTTGGGCTCTTGCCTTGTGTCTTGGGCCACCAAGAAACAAAATTCAGTAGCCTTGTCTAATGCTGAGGCTGAATATGTGGCTGCAACCTCATGCTATGCTCAATTGCTATAGATCAAGCAACAACTCATGGATTTTGGTATAGAGGTTGGATGCATTCATGTTTTCTGTGACAACACTAGTGCAATTAGCATGACGAAGGACTCGGTTCATCATAAGAGAACCAAGCACATAGATGTCAGACACCATTTCCTAAGAGATAACTATGAAAAAGGAATGATCTCAATCGAATTCTGTGCTACTTACAAACAAATTGCAGATATCTTTACTAAGGCACTAAGTAGGGAGCATTTTGAGAGAAACAATCTTGAATTAGGGATGATTAAGATCACCTAATTGAAAAACAAAAATGAAAAAAAACATTTGGCTAGAAACAGTAAAATAGGTAACTAACTAGACAAATCGTTGCTCAGTATCATGACTTTACTGCCATACTATCTTTCCATGTATTAATATGATTCCCTGGTTGCTAATGATGTTTTTCTATCTTTGTAAATTGAGGCAAATTAAAGACTATAACACGATGAACCTGGTTCATCGCTGCTGGTTCATCTGACTGACAAGGTACGTGCTCATCTCCATACACTTATTGAAATAATTATAGTCACACATGAGCAGGACTCTATCTATTTTGGTTCATTTCAAATTCTCAGTACTTATCCCAAAATGAACCCGTTTCAAAGAGTCCCATCGAACCTTAATTAGCCTTGATTTAGGGAGTCATAACCGTCTAATCACTGACACTCCTACATCGATTAGACTTCCACTTGACCAAGAATTATGCCCGTTGTATAATTAATAACCATATCTTTAAAAGTCCATCATTACCTCCCCTCTTCAAAAGCATAACCGTCGAACCAAGTTCATCATTCCTCTCATACCAAAGCGATCAACTTTCTTCTCTCCCTAAATCTTCATAACAATGTCTTATTCACCACCCCCTGCTTCATCTTCATCAACCAACACTGGTTCTAATTCTCCATCGATACACAACTCACATTCTCCAACCAGGTCTTCGACCCCCCAAAACCCTGAACACACTCCTTCACCCAAATCAGTCCCAACCGTTACACCTAGCCCCACTCCAGCCCCCAGACAACGTAGAGTAAATGTGTTGGCCAGGAAAACAGTTGCATCTGCTTCTCGTGCCAAATATTTAAATGAGATACTTCAAGCTAACAAGGTCCAAGAATCTGAGTCCTCTAGTGAGTCCTTCAAATCTGCAAATGAGGATGAAGCACCAGGTTCATCTGACACTGAAAAGGGAAATCTTGAAGTTGGGTCTGCAATTGAAGTGGCTGAAAAAAGGTTTATCTTGATTGGGTCGATAGTGGATGTAGAGGTGCCGGATAGGCGAAGAAAAATTAGGAAAAATATAAACATTGAGAGAGAGGGAGAAGAGAGTTCAGAAAGGGGATATGGGAAGGAAGGTGCCACTCTGGCTATTTGTGGCCCCGCTCCTGTGATTATTGAGGAAGGAGTGAAAGCTTTAGGGGGAAGCAATTCTGGGGAAGCAGCAGCAGGTCTGGAAAGCCTACAACAAGAAGTAGATGGACCTGATTCATCTATTGAGGAAACGTTGGCTGAGATGCTGAAAAAGTTGGGGGAGTCCTACAATCCCAAAAAGAAGAGAACTCCAAAATCCAAGAAAGCTAATAACCCGGTTCCAAACTAGAAGAGGAAAGCTTCATAATCTGCTGATGCTCCTGCCCCAAAGAGTCGTGCTACTAGAAGCACTGTTAGGAAAAAAGAAGAAGAATTGGAAAAAGCTCTGAGAGAGAGCAAGAAGAAGAAGTCTGCCAAGGGAAAGGCAAAAGTTGGAGAGCCTGTTGAGGCAGTTCATGTTGACGATGATGAGATGGACCTGGTCCATCATGAGGAGCAGCCATCACCAGTTGAGGTTGAGACACCAAAACCCAAGAAAGCTAAGGCTTCTTCCAAGAAGTCATCATCTATGTCTGCCACACCCTCAACGATTGCAAAGAGGACTAGGCATGAGTCAAAGAAAGTAAAGATTGTTCATGATGAGGAATGGAGTGGAGAAGAAGAGGAAGTGTCTGGTGAGGAGACTGACAAACTCACAATGTTCGGTAAGCGTACTATCTTGAAGGGGAAACTGTTTAGAGACCTTGAGGAATCAGGGATGATTTTCTTGATGGATACCTGTGATGCGCAAGGGTGGAAGGAGATGGTTCTTCACCTTGAGGGAAGGCTGGCTAGGAATGAGTTGGTTGAATTTATGGTAAACGCAGTTGTCAAAGATGACAGGGTATCCTCCAAGGTTCAAGGAGTTGAGATTTCGTTTGATGCAAAGGAATTGGGGGAAATACTGAATATCCTTCTGAGGGTTATGATGATTACACAAGGCAAAGGTGGCCTAATCTGGATGATTTGCCCTCAGCTCTTCAAATCACCAGGTCTTTCTGTGAAAATGAGCAAGAACTGGAGCCTAGGGAAGTGTTTAAGAGTGAGACGAGGCCTCAACACAAACTGTTCTTTGAGTTTGTGATAAAATTTCTGCTGCCTAGGCAAGAGCGAAGGCACATTGCCAGCTACATGGATCTCACGCTCATGGAGTGTTTGTACATGGGTAAACAAATCAATTGTCCTGCCTTCATCATCCAGCTCTTGGATAGGGTTGTGAATGGAGCCAAGGAACATTCTATACCTTATGGGTTTATCTTGACTGCTGTGCTTGCTCACTTCAAGGTTCCAGTGAAGAATGCTGAAATGGCTACTGCTAAGGACTGCTTTGGGAAGAATACGTTGCTGTCCTGTGACTACATTGTTAATATTCCTGAGGATGAACCTGGTTCATCTAGAAAAATGCCTGTAAATAGCAAGGTCAGGACTTTTGCGCAGGAGGGTGATATCAAGGATGCGGAGATCCTTCGTTTGAAATCTCACCTTATTGAGGTTGAAGCTGAGCGGGATGCTCTCAAAGCTGAATTAGCCAAAGAAAATAAGAAGAATGAGGGTGTTCTTCATCAAATGCTCTCCCTTCTTAAAGCCAAGACCACAACCTCCTCTGCCCCTTCCTAGCCTTAGGAGTCCAGTGCCTCCAAAATACCCCATCTATGACCTAGTTGGGAATTGTCTTATCTTGTTCTGCTTTTTGTTTTCTGTTTTTCTCATGGTTGCGACTGTTTTTAATTATTTTTGTATGGTGCTTGATCTTCTATCTAATCAATGATATTTGCTTTTTGGTTATTGATTTTATCTCAATTTCTTATATAGCTTACATTTATTGGTTTCTTTTGATGATTAATCCATGCTTTGCACCTGCAGTTGCCTCAATGACCATGAGTAATTGTTAATACTTCTGGTAAGTTTATCATTTTGCAACTTTTCAATGATGCCAAAAGGGGGAAGATATGTGCTTTTGGAAATTTCAAAGATTTTGTGATATTTATAACCTAATGAACCTGGTCTCTCTATGATGAATGCTTAAATCTATAAAAAGTGTCTATGTTGGATTGAAGTATGTACAGGGTTAAGCACAGAGTTTGTCATCATCAAAAAGGGGGAATTTGTTGAATCAAGTCACTGCATGGTTTTGAAGATTGACAAATGCCAACCTAGTTGAACAAGGTCCATCAGGGCAAACATAGTCAAACAGACCCATTGGCACAAGAAGCGTCCATGCACAGGAGATAAATATTATCTGTGAACTAAGAGGTTATCTCCTAAGCGAAAAGGTTACAAATTGATTAGGAGATGGACTTCGATTTCAGGTAGGACAGAAACAAGATTGAGGAAGTTGAGATAAATACAAACTCTTCCACCAAGGAAGAGTTGCATTAGAACTGAACAACAACATCTCAACTACTGACTCTATAAAGTGTTGAAGCATTCCTGCTAAGAATCGACTCACAAACACAGAAGTGAAACAAGAACTGAAAGAAAAATTACCAAAGCAATTTTGCAAGCAGAATCCTTGTGTGACACAAAAGCTACTTGAACTAGCTAGAAGAACTAGTTCCATCTGTTGTCTTTTGAGTCTAGTTGGTTGTAGTAGGTGATTACATATTGTATCTTTCAGCTTTATCTAGAAGCAATTGTAATAGGTACACACTGTTCAAGTTAGAGTTAACTTGAAGTTTGTCGCAATTAGCTAGAGGCTAGTTT
>ML276461.1:0-43520 GCA_005239495.1 Nicotiana undulata | reverse complement strand
CCCCCCCCCCCCCTCTTATGTGGTATTGACGTATAAAACATCAGACCTCTAGCCTTGGACATCCAGCTATTTACTCACATTTTACCTCTGATTTTAGACCTTTAAAACCCCAATATCTGATTTAACTCAATTTTCTTTATTTTATTTTAGTCCTTTATCTCTATTCTAGAGACTTCTTAGGAAGTTACAAATAAGATTCCTCCAATTACAATTCCTAAACTACCTTACAAAGCCCCTGTATTTACCCCTATCAATTAAGGCTTGGGTCACATGGCTGACAAGCTTGGGACTAAACTAACTGGGCCTTCATTGTCAAAGACCAACATATTATTGAGTTCCAGAATCAAGGAAACTCAGAACAACCCAGACCAATTACTATGAGACTATTAAATGCATGAAGTTGACTGAAATTGTAACGACCTGACCGGTCATTTTGAGCTCTAGCGCGTCGTTAAGCGGTTTGAGGCCATGAGTAGCTTCACTTCAGGTATCATGACTTGCACGCGTGGTCGGAATTGAATTTCGGCAAGTTTAGAGTCGATTTGGAAAGAGAATTCTCATTTTGGAAGCTTTAAGTTGGAAGAATTGGTTAGGTGTTGATTTTTGAGTAAATGACCTCGAAATCGGGATTTGAATGTTCCAGCAGGTTCGTATGATAATTTTGGACTTGGGCGTATGGTCGGATGGGGTTTTGGATGACCCGGGAGCATTTCGGCGCATATTGTAAAAGTTAGCATTTTAGAAGAAATTTTATAAGTCTGGTTTGAAGTGCATTTCAGTGTTATTGATATCTATTGGGGATTCCGATTCTGGGAATAGCTCCGTATGGTGATTCTAGTGTTAGGAGCGCGATCAGAAGTAAATTCGGAGGTCCGTAGGTCATTTTGGAGTCGTTTGGCGAAAGTTAGAAATTTGAAGATTTTTAGAAGTTTGACCGGAAGTGGAATTTTTGATATCGGGGTCGGATTCCGATTCCGATTCCGAAAGTTGGGGAAGGCCCGTAATGTTGAATGTGACTTGTTTGCAAAATTTGGGGTCAATCGAACGTGATTTTATAGGTTTCGGAATTGAATGTGGAAGTTGGCAATTTTATAGTTCATTAAGCTTGAATTTGAGTGCGATTCGTGGTATTAGTGTTGTTTGATGTGATTTGAGGCCTCGAGCAGGTCCGCAATATGTTTTAGAACTAGTTGGTGTGATTGGACGGGGTCTCGGGGGCCTCGGGTGGATTCTGAGTGATTAACGAATCGAAAATGGGGTTTGAGAAGAGGCTGAGGGTTGCTGTCATCTGGTGTGACCGCACCTGCGAGGATTTGGCCGCAGAAGCGGCCATAAGGGTCGCAGATGCGATTTTTGGCTGGGAGTGCTGGGACCGCAAATGCGGTCATTTCACCGCAGAAGCGAGACCGCACCTGCGGGATAAGGGGTGCAGAAGCGGAAAAGGGGCTGGGAGCCTTGGACCGCAGAAGCAGCGTTTGGTCCGCACTTGCAGAATCGCAAAAGCGGTCAAGTGACCGCATGTGCGAAGAATTGTTGGGCAGTGTCTTTTAAAAGATGGGGGTTGGGCTCATGTCAACCCCATTTCCTCCATGGGAGCCGATTTTGGAGCAACTTGAGGTGCCATTATCACCGCCAAGAATTAGATAAGTGATCTATGCTGATTTTTGAGTTAAATACATTATTATAGGCGGATTTGGACATAGGAATTAGTAGAAATTTGGGATTTTGAAGAACTTGGTATTCTTGGATTTTTGCCCACGATTTGGACGTGAAATTGGGAGTAATTATATATTTTGGTTCGTGAGGTTGTGGGTAAACTTTATCTTGAAATCTTTTGAAATCCGGGCACGCAGGGCCGAGGTTGATTTTTATCGACTTTTCGATCGGAGTTAGGAATTGTTATAAATTGGATTCTAATGGATATTTGAGCATATATTAATGGGTTTGTGTAATTATTGGTTAGTTTTGGGGCGTTGTGTATCAATTTGAGTCATTGAAAGGGCTTGGAAGTCGGTTATGGAACTTCGGAGCGAGGTAAGTCTCCTTTCTAACCTTGTAAGAGAGAATTGTCCCCATAGGTGAAATAATTAATTATGTGCTACTATTTGTGGGGGCTACGTACGCACGAGGTGATGAGAGTTCGTGCGTAGCTACTATTATGCTTGTGTCCGGGTAGTCTAGAACCCAAAAGCATGTTTTACTTTCCATACTTGTTATTTTACTGATAAATTCAAAATGCTTAAATCATATCAAACTTGGCTAATGAATTTCTATAAAGATTAAACACCATCTTCTTGACCATTAAAAGAGCTGCCGGAAACTGGGATTTATAATTTATGGAAGAAGTTTTCCTTCTTAGTTGTTATTTGTTATTTGATAATAACATCCATGTTTACCATCACACTTGATTATATTAATTTGACCTCTAGTAAGTGTCAAAGTCGACCTCTCGTCACTACCTCTTTGAGGTTAGGAGGGATACTTACTGGATACACGTTGTTTTCGTACTCATACTACACTTGTTGTGCATTTTGCTGCACATGTACATGTATATCTAGTGGCTCCGCTTGGCGCTGTGGCGTGGTTGATATGGGGACTTAGGTGATCTGCACCTCTCGAGATGACCCGTAGCCAACAGAGTCTCCTTCAGAGTATTGAGTTGTACTTTCTTTACTGTCCCATTTGTATTCCGGACGGTTATTGTATTTCATTTGGTTTTCCTTAGAAATTGCTCATGCACTTGTGACACCGGCTTCTGGGATGACTTTGGGAGGTATTTGTTAATTGAATTGTTAAAACATCGTTATTTACTTAGTAAATTTTATTGATTATTATATAAAGAAATGAAAAGTAACAAATTTCAAAATACTAAAATAGGAATTTAATTAACTATTGAGTGTTGGCTTGCCTGGCAGTGGTGTCTGACGCCATCACGACCTTAATGGATTTTGGGTCATGACAGAAATTAACTAGTTATGAAATTAAACTTCTTAATTAACAAAAATCAGCGATGAAGCTGAAACTAACATGAAAACCTAAACCAAAGTATTTAACTACCTAAAAAATGATTCAATTAATCCTAAACACATATGATTAAACTAACAATCAGAATCAATTAATCAACATGAATCAAAAGCTAAACCTAAACGACTATTTTAAAACAAAAAAGAAAACAAAAGAACAAGATAAAAGGATGCACTGATTTTGACCGAAAAATATGACGACGATTGAGGCGAATCGACGAGTGACGAAAGCGTCAAGGCTGGATGGTCAGTTGTTGATTTGGCCGGAATACGGTGAGTTTTTGAACTGACTAAAACTAATATGAATCGATTTCTCATGTCGATAGCAATCGACTCATGTGAGTTTGAGCCAAAAGCTGGCTTGAAATTCTCCATAACAACGTTTAGTTTTTTTTTCCCGTTTAGATTTAAAATTGGTCCGATTTGAGGAGTTTTCAGGGGAAACTAGTGGTAGATTAGGATTATGAGGGAGACGGGGGTTAATTGGTGTGAATTTGGTCGGGATTGGGGTAGCGCCGCCGCCGTGGACGATTTCCGACGGCGAGGGATTTAGAGGCGGCTAGGGTTGGTCTTTTGAGAGTGAGGAGAGAGTGAGGGGGTGTTTTGGGGTTTGGGGGGGGGGGGGGGGGGGGGATGGACCAGATTTTAGGGTATAAGGCTGGGGCGTTTTTGGGTTAGACTTTGGGACTGGACTTGATTAATTATTGGCCCAGTCCGCTATTTAAATGAAGCTCTTAAACTTTCTTAATTAATTTCTAACATCTAATTAATTTAACTTAACACTAATTAAATACTAAACTGCCTTAATTTGTAGAAATAATTAACCATTCACCCTTATCGTTTAGCTAATTAGTCAATTTTAGTTTATAAAAAGTAAAACCATTAGTTTTAACAATAATACCAATATATGTCAAAATAACAACTATTTTGTGATTTTCTTCTAACGATGTGATTAAATTATGTAATTAGATATTAAACTAAATTAAAAAAAAAACTAATAATGCAAGATGATGAAGGTTTAAATATTTTTGTTAGTTTTTATAACTTTAAAATAAAAATGTGACTATAAATGCAAATAACTCCAAAATGTACACCAAAAATTCTAACCCATAAACAAATAAGCCCTAAAATTGGAGACCCATTAAATACCCACACTAGGATGGGGTCACAACTCTAACTAATGGGTTTAGCTACTCATAATTAAGGTAGAAATTAAAGATGGAGATGAAATATAAGTCATAAAAGTTGATTACAAGAACAAAGTCTAAGAATATAAGCTAAAGCTACTCTAACATTACTCTAAATGGTAAAGTACGACTGTTCACGAGCTCACTAATACAAAAGTTGACCTAAAAATGTGAAAAAGATCTATTTATACACAGCTGAAATTACTGGACAAAAATGCCTCTACGGAGGTCCCGCTGACAGCGAAATACTGGGCGCCTCAGCGCTTGGACTTTCGCGGCCGCACAATAATGAGTGCGGTCCGTGTTTTTCTTCATTTGAACCTGGACTGGAGTTAGTTTCGCGGACCGCATAAATACAGTCGTGTTCGCGTTGGCTTCAATCGCAGCCGTGTAAAATGTTCGCTGACCGCGTTATGCAATTTTACTTCACTTGCAACTCTCTGAACCCCTAATCTCGCTCCCAGCGGAATATCAACCGCCTCCGCGTCAGGAAACTTCGTGGCTGCGTAATTTAGATGCGGGCTGCGTTCTTCGCTTGACCCAAGATTGCAAGGTCTCTGATTCTTTATCTTCCGCTCTCAGCACAATTGGCGCGGCCGCGCTTTTGTAACGCGGTCAACGGTCTACATTGATCCCAATTCCACCTCTCTGAACTTTATTTTCGCGGCATCATATTTGTAACCGCCTCAGCGGAGGATCTTACCCGACCGCGTAATAATAGCGCTGATAGCGCTCCAATTCCATTCTTTGGGCTTGTGCAAGTTTGACTCCTTTATGAGTTTATTTTGGCTTCTTTGCTTCATTTTGATCAAAACCTGCAAGTAAGCCCCTTATGTTAATTTTCGGGAATACCTTAATGCAATTTTGACCCAAAACCTAAGGAAAATAGAGCAAATAATAGGCTAAAATCCCTAGTTGTTGATAGCTTTGACGGGATAAACGGACCCGGAATGGGCCTATCTTCTTCGACCCTAATTTCTGATTGATACCGATTATGTACATCGGCCCATGTTATAGCCAGATATTCTGCCAGATTTCGTTCAACTATTGTAAAGCTAGTGAGATTTGAGTATTGAGTCCTTAGGAGGCTTGAACGACCCAATCGTCTGGGACCGGAGGCAGGTCCATTCGTTCCATTTGAAACCGGGACACGAATTCTCTGAGCATCTCATTATCTCTCTGTTCACTTTGAAAAGGTCTGACTTCCTGGTCTCGACCTTGATGGCCCCCGCATGTGCTTTCAAAAAGGAGTCTCCAAGTATAACAAACGAGTCAATAGCATTATGGGGTAAGTTGTGGTACCATATCATAACTACCTTCAACAAAGTTTCCCCGAATATTTTCAGCAGGACGGATTCTATCACATCATCCTCTTAGTCGTTCCCTTTGATGGAACACATGTAGGAGGTCACATACTCATTTGGGTCAGTTGTTCCGTTGTACTTAGGAATCTCGGGCATGCGAAACTTCTTCGGGATTGGCTTTAGAGTTGCGCTCGGAGGAAAAGGTTTTTGAACATAAATTCTTGGAATCTAGGCCGTTCAATATCGGTGGTGCCCCTAAGATTTGGTCGACCTTGAAATTGTAGGTTTCCGCCTTTTTGTCATTTGCTTCAATTTTCTTTTCTCCAGATTCTACCCGTTTTGTTAGTTCCTCGAGCATTTTTATGATTACGGGGTTAGTACCGGGTTCGACATCACTCAGACTCTCCATGACTGGTTCCCTTCTGCGAGAGATTTGAAAGGGGGATCGGGCTCAACCTTGCTGGGGGCGCGACTCTGGTTTTGCAGCTGGGCTATCGCTGCCTGTTGAGAGCATTTCGAAGATCACTCGCATGTTGATCCCATCTCTGTCTCCGTCATGTGTATTTTGTGCTACCAATCGGACTCCCCCGCGAACTCCCCCACGGACTCTATACTCAGGATCGGTAGGCAAATTCGCATTGATGGACACATATGAGTTAGCGTCGATTGGGTCCCATGACCGGAACTCCGTTGGGATTGACAAGGGGCACCTCGTTAGTGGGTACCATATCGTTGTTCTCTCCATGATGGCTGGACTCAACATCCACATTTAGAGGGGCAGATTAGGAGTTCGACATTTTAAACTTTGGCCTGAAATTAAAGAAACTCCAAAGAACAAGTGTAAGATAGGGTGAGTTATGGAAATTTGTATCAAATTGTCACTATTATCCTTAGCCCCTCGTGGGTTCCAAATAGTTTATCCTAAAAAACGGATAACAATTAAATTTATAAGTGATTTTAGGGATACACGGCTTAACTCGATATAAACGATAAATTGCGTTAGATTAAACAAATAAAGATATAGTAAATTCAAACCATATGAGGAGGATAATTCCATCCTTGATGATATATCCACCCTCGATCCGAATTCTTAATGGCTAACACTGATAAACGAGAATAAGAACTATGAACAATAGTGAAAATAATAGTATATTGCTTTGGGATGCATGTTATAATTTTTTCAATGAATAATCAGACCCCCCTTTATATAGTAGGGGAACCCCACTCTAGGTATAATTCCAAAAAAGGTAAAAATTTCATGTTTAACTATTTACTGGATTCCCGTCGATACGTGCCGAGATCCACGTCGTGATACCTAGTTGGTCACGGACATTACGGCCTTATGAAAGAGCGCTAAACCGGCGTATAAACTTAGGCTCGCTAGTCGAATAAAGTAATTTATAATATTGTATCCACATGGATTGGAGTTAAACAATATTATCGTAGTTTATAGCTATATTTCTATCTAAGATGATCAACAATTGAAGTTTATATGATTAAAACTAAAATAACTAAGAGTCTAAACTATTGGCTAATGACAATCAACACAAGTATTAAGCAAAGGAAGTTATCAATTGGGAGAAGATAGGGTTGATATGATAGGTTCAAGACAAATGTTTGGGATTTAACTCTAGATAATTCACTTTCAAATGAGTCTCTCGAATTCACTTGGTTATTAGTTCAATTGATTAATAGAAACTCCTCTCGATTAAGTATTAACCTCACAAGATGAACCAATTCTAAGTACGTGAAGATATGCAAGAAGTTATAGTGGATTGGTGTTTAGGAGAACCTCTTTCGATTATCCTCATAACTTAGTTTAATCAACAATTCAACTAGCCTATTTCGATTATTAAGAAGAATTAATGACTTCAACAAAAAAAAATAAAGCAAAAATATCACAAGTAATGTGTCACGACCCCAAATTCTAACAGGCCGTGATGGCGCCTATCGTGGAACTAGTCTAGCCAACCATCACATTACTACGCTTTTGTTCAATTATAACAGTTCACAATTAAATAATAAGCATGCAACCATAGCATCAATTAATATAATTAAGACTTAACGTCCCAATAATAGTCTAACCAACCTCCCAAGAACTGGAGTCAATAGTCATGAGCATCTAAGAATAAATAAATATAACTCTGCTAAAACTATAATATGTGTCTCTGAATCAAATGCTAAGACTAAATGAGGAAGGAAAATGGAGAAGCTGTGGACGCTGGACAACTACTTCGAAATCCCGTGAAATGCTGCTATCGAACCTGCGTCAGCTACTGCTACGAGCTAGTACCTGGATCTGTGCACAGAGGCATAAGGAGTCTTTATGAGTACGCCAACTCAGTAGTAATGAAAATAAATCACAGTCTGAGTAATACAAACACACAGTACAGATACACAATTCCACAAAACCAGTAAAACACCAAGTCACCATGTAGTATTCATCAAATGTATGAGTTCAAAATCAGTTTCCAGAAATCCTTGAAAACAAGTACAACATTAGTATATCTCAGTAAGTTCTCAGTAAAAATCAGTTTGAAAACGAAGTAAATCACAGTTTGAAAACTCAGTAAAAATCTTCATAAAACCGCCCCTCGGGCCATAATCAATTCTCATCACAATATCTTTCAGTATTACCCATCAGACAACCTCACAATCACTCTGCCCATCAGGAAACCTCACAATCACTCTGCCCATCAGGCATCACTCAATCGGTACCGGCGCTCACTGGGGGTGTGTTACAGACTCCGGAGGGGCTCCTACAGCCCAAGCGCTATAATAAGCCACACCATGGCATAACTCACACATAATATAGGCCCTCAGCCTCACTCATATCATATCATCCTCACAATGTAGGCCAACAGCCTCACTCATATCATAACATCCTCACAATATAGGCCAGCAACCTCACTCAGTCAGACACTCTCAATTTGCCCTTCAGGCCATAAATATATCGGGTTTTCGACCCAAAAATAGTGTTTCATTTTCAAGAAGTAGTATCAAAATACTCCGAGTGTCAAAAACAATTTCACATAAATGACTGAGTGAAAAATCATAACATACCAGTGAGGAAAATAGTAAAACATCCCCCAAGGGGTAAACAGATCAGCACTAGGCCCCAAACATAGCTTACAGCCCAAATCATATCAAGTATATATAGTACTATTGGAAATAAGCTTTAAAAGCCGTTTCGCAACTCAATAGTCGCCTAAGTAAGGAATATATCTCCAAAGTTTCAACCTTCGCATTTCAAAACCCTTGAAAGGGTGCATAGTCTGGGGTTTCATACCCTTAGGACAGGATTTAAAGACATTACTTACCTCAAAACTAGCCCAGAATTATTCCACAATGCGCTTGCCTCTCAAATCAATCTCCGAAGGCTCCAAATCCACCAAGTTAAGATTTTTATCATCAATATATGCTTAAGGAACGAATTCCAATCGAAAGATATCAAACTTAGCTCAAAAATCCGAAATTGGTTAAAACCCGACCCCCAGGCCCGCATCCCGAAACTCAAAATTTTTTATACAAAAGTGTTCTTCGTCCTCTCACGAGTCTGTACATATAAAGAACACCAAAATCTGAGTTTGTTTGACCCCTCTAATCGACCCTTGAAGGTCTCATAATCTCAAGCCCTAAAACCCAATTTTTCTACTGAGTTTTCATGAATTTACACTGGTTTTATGCTCTATAATCACCCATAATTGAGTTTTAATGACTAGAACACTTACCTCTATGAAGAACAAGAATTTCCCTCTTCAAAATCGCCCTCAAGAGCTCCTTTCCGTACAACAATGGTGTAAAAAAATAAGGTTTAAGTCGCGGAGGGTTTATTTTATATTTTTGAACAGTGGTTCCGCGCCTGCGGCTACTTTAGCGCACCTGCGGTCCCAGGTCCGCACCTGCGGAGAATCCCCAAAACCCGGCCACCGCACCTGCGCTTGTCCTTCCGCATTTGCGGCTTCGCAGGTGCGGAAAATACCTCGCACCTGCGAAATTCCCTCATCTCACCCAACTTCGCACCTACGTGCATTTTTCCGCCCCTGCGATCAAACATCCGGAGGTGCGGAAATCACAGAAGAAAAGCATCAGCAGCTATTTGCTGCAAGTTCCCAATTCTAAACTTCCCGTTATTCATCCGAAATCCATACCGAGCCCTCGGGACCTCAACCAATTATACAAACACGTCATAAATGATCATTCAAACTTAGTTGCACCCTCAAAACACCAAAACTAACATCAAAATACCAAATTCGCATCGGATTCAAGCCTAAGAACTTCGAAAATTCAAAAATCCACCAGTGACGCCTAAACTACCCAAAACAACTCCGATTGACCTGAAATTTTGTAGACAAGTCCAAAATGACATTATGAACCTGTTCCAAATATCTAAACTCCATTCCGATCCCGATAGCCTATTTTCCACTGCCGTTCGGAAATCGTCAAAAAAACTTTCGCCAATTCAAGCCTAATTCTACACCGGACATCACAAAATTATTCTGAACACACTCCTAAGTCCCAAATCACCTAAAGAAGCTATCCGAGCCATAAAATCCACATTCCGAGGTCGTTTGCCAATAAGTCAACTCTCAGTTGACTTTTCCCATTTTAAGACTAGTTTTAGAGGCTTATTGTCTGAACTCCCACTAAAACCATTCGATTTCAAGCATATCAACTCTAATACATCAATTACATTATAACCAATCTATAACAAGTCAATAACAACAATTATAATGCAAATTTTACGTAACGACAGACCGGGTCGTTACATAATGCCTCTCTCGCTTATATGAACTAGTGACTATAGAAGCCACGATTTAAACATCCAAAACGATTCAATACATAAAGACTAGAGTTAATTATCCATCAAACCCTAAAAATACCTACTCCATGGTTATGGATTAATTCATCATAACAACGCATAAGTTAAGGGAAAACATAAAACAATCCAAACCCTTGGCTTGAGTGAGGATAGAAAGATGAAATCCTTGAGATTTTGCTTCTCCACCTCCTCCTTGGATTACTTAGGTCTAAGATGTGTCAAATGTCCTCAAAATACCGTATTTTCATGTATATATACCAAGTAGGGTTGGGCCCAAACAAATATACCTTCTCCTACACGAAATAAGACACTTTTCCTAAGTTGGACGTTCACTTGGAAGTCTGCACGTGCACATGGACGCGCACCTTTCACCCTGTTTTGGTTGGAATTTGAAAAAAATGTAAAATATTAAAGTTGTAGCCCTTTGAACTAGATTTCCAACATTATATTGTGGATCCAAAACGGTGTTTTGAGCGAAACGGTATGTGCATTTTACTGGACACTGCACAATATGCTTTCTCGAATCTTCGTTCGTTCTTAAATATCTTTCGTTGATCACCGGACATGATCCCGGCTGTGAATACCCAATTTTTCCTCAAATTATTTTAATTTGTACATATACCTTAAAAATCAGGTCTTTATAACAATGGGTATTTTTCTATAATTTTACCACATTTTTATTAATTTATTTTTATTTATCCAATATTTTTATCTCTAACAAAAGATTATAAATTGCATTACAAATTATTTTTAAAAAAAAATCTTGATTCAATATATCATTTTGGTCCTATTAAGACCAAACTATTTCACAATTAGCCAATCTGGCACTATTTGGCTATAATTGCAGTAACTTTGCAATTATAGCCTAATCACATATTTTATGCTATTTTTACTCAATAACTAGTCATGTATATATTTAAATATTGATTAACCATTTTAATTCACTCTATTAAGCATTAATTTCATTTCTTTAGTTATTAGTCATTTTTATAAATTATTTATCTATTTTAATAGGTATTTAACAATTAGCCACTTTTATTTTTTTAATTCTAGTCTAAATAATCCGGACCCCTAACCCAATTGATTAGCCCAGTTACCCAGCCCAAGCCTAAATCTTACCCGGCCCAAGCCCTCACTCAATCTGAACCTTTGATTAATTCAAATCAACGGTCCAGATCCCATCTTTCCATAATTAATCCTTAAATGACTACCCCCTGTCTCATTTCCCCCCTCTCATTTTCTCGACTGTCTCTCTGAGTTCTCTTATCTCTCTCTCTAAACCCTTCGTCTACTGAGCCCTGTCTCTCCCTTCTCCGGCCACCTCCTCATCGGAAACAATGAAGGTTCCACCTCTCACCAGCCTTATGGCTCCATCCTTCACACTTATGTCACCGTTTTGAGGCTCTCAAGTGACCCATAGGCGGTTCACCCCCATCTCCGGTCTCATCCACAATCGTAAAAGCGGTATGGTCACCAATTTTGAAGCCTCACAAGCTATAAATAAGGCTTTACAGTCTGGTGGTGTGTCCAAGAAGAGGGATGTGGGAGCCGTGATGGTTGCACAGAGAACCAAATCCCCACTAAAATACCAAACCTACCAAACACCTCCATTTACATATCAACCAACACCTCCACAAACTTACCAAGCACCCTCCCCCTCATCCCAACCACCACCACCAACATATCAATCATCCCTACCACCTACCTATCAACCTACTTCACCCAGGTAGTCCCAGCCTGCTCCTGTTTACCATACCTATATCTTTCAACCGTCCCACTATCAGTCACCCCCTGCACGCCAAAACTTTCCTAGACCTCGAACCAATTTTGACCGAAGATCTCCCAAACAATATACTGCCATCGCCGAACCTATCGACCAGTTGTACGAAAAACTGAAGGCTGCTGGTTGTTTTACCCCCATCCCTACCGTAACCCCTGAGAATCCTTCCCAGTGGGTTAACCCAAATAACTCCTGTGCATACCACTCCGGCATGAAGGGACACACAATCAATGAATGCCGCTCTTTGAAGGATATGATACAATCCTTAATCGACAACAAGATCATTGTAGCAAAGGAATCCACTCCCAATGTCCGCAACAACCCACTTCTAGACCATAAGGGTGGAGGCATCCACATGATCGAAGTTGAAGAAGATTGGGACCTAGAAGGGTCAATTGGGTTGATCATAGAGGGTGATGATCCAAAGAAGCCCGCAGTCACTCTCAATCATATCATAGTCCAAATCCAGCCATCTGAAGATGTTGTGCCTTTTGAGTTTGAAACAACACCACCTGCAAAGACACCTGCGCTATTTGAGGTCGAAGTTATGCCACCTGCAAATGCGCCTGCACCATTTGAGGTTGCAATCATGCCACCTGCTAAGACGCATGTTCCATTTGAAGTGAGGGTAGCTGCATCAATCACGGTGGTAATATCAACCATGCCACCTTTCTAAACTAATAATGCTGTGAGATGGGATTATGTAGCTGAGGCAAGAAGGAAAGGCAAAGTCAAGATTGAAGAAGCTACTGCGACATAGGGAATGACAAGGACCAGCAGAGTTTATACGCCTGAACACTTGGCTGAATCAAGAAAGCAGGCTTCCAACAGGCCACCCATTATTGAGACAGGCTCAGATGACCTTTGGAGGAAGGTTCAGGCCAAAGAGTACTATATCATTGACCAGTTGAACAAAACCCCAGCTCAGATATCTATTCTTTTCTTGCTGCAAAATTCAGAGACACACAAAAATGCTTTGATGAAGGTACTCAATGAAGCATACGTGCCAAACAACATCACCAGCGGAGAAATGGCCAACATGGTGGGTCAAGTGCTGGAAAGTCATAAGATTACTTTCCATGAAGACGAGCTGCCCCCCGAGGGGTTGGATCATAACAAAGCCATGCACATCACTGTGCAATGTGAGTACTATATCATCACTAGGATTATGATCGACGGAGGATCTAGTCTCAATATATGTCCATTAACAACGCTCAAGAAATTGGGCAAAGGGATGTACGAGATAAGAGAAGGGTCAATGAATGTGAAAGCTTTCGATGGTTCGCAGAGGTCCACCATCGGCGAAATCAGCCTTTGTTTACGAATGGGGCCTATGTGGTTTGAAGTTGACTTTCAGGTGATAGACATATCGGCGTCCAACAATCTGCTACTAGGACGGCTATGGATACATGCCGCTGGAGCTGTGGCATCGACGCTGCATCAGGCAGTGAAGTTTGAATGGAACCATCAAGAGGTAATCATCCACGGAGACGAGAGAAATCTTATTTACAGTCGCCAGACCATTCCGGTGATCGACGGTAGAAGGAAGCTGGGCGGAGAGACTTACCACCTCATTGAACAGGTCAATGCGATAGACAAGGACAAATGGTGGGATAGTAAGATAGCGAGCATGATGAACTGGAGAGGGTACGAGTCGAGTAAAGGGCTCGACAAAAACCTCCAAGGAATCTCCAAGCCGATACAGATCAAACGCCATGGCACCACTTTTGGGTTAGGGTACAAATATACTTGGGAAGAGTTCAAGAACTGGTTGCCACCCTGGCGCTGTCCTTATTACACATTGGAGCAGACCTTTCAACAGGTCGATATTATATGGGGGTTAGAGGAAGAAGAAGCACTTGCGGCGTTGAGGAACTTATTCTTGGAAGACGATAACATGGATTGCTGTGTCATTTTTGAGGAGGAGGGGGAGGAAGGCCCTTCCATCCAGGCCGTGAGCATAGGAGCATCTCTCAAGAATTGGAGTATTAGGACAGCCAGGGCCCGACGAGCCTCGGGGTGGCAAGTCTAAACAAGCATTGTTCATTTGTTTTACTAAATGATTTCCTTTTCGCACTTTTTCTATTCATGCAATAAGAGTTTCAATGTTCAAAACGTTTGTTCAATTTATCAAAAGCACTTTAATGTTTTATGAATATATATTTATTATTACCGTTTTCTCTCATTACTTTATCTATACAGCATTACTATTACTTGTCTTGATGAACCGATGACTGTGATATGCAACGAGACAACGCAACAAACAGAAATTGATTAAGAAGAAGAAGATGATATACCTGACGAGATCATCAAAGAAGTCGATAATTTTGAGAACAGACCTAAGTCCAACCTGGACGAGACCGAAATCGTCAACCTGGGAGATTCATAAAATGTCAAGGAAACTCTCATCAGCATTCATTTGTCGCCGTCAGAGAAGAAGGAATATACAGAATTTCTGAAGGAGTATGAGGACATATTCACATGGTCGTACAATGACATGACTGGTCTGAGTACATCCATTGTTGCTCACAAATTACCAACCAACCCAATGTGTCCACCGGTAAATCAAAAGCTCAGAAAGTTCAAGCCTGACATGAGTTTGAAAATCCAGGAAGAAGTTACCAAGAAAATCAACGCTAAGGTTCTCAGGGTAGTGGAGTATCCGAAGTGGTTAGCTAACATCGTGCCAGTGCCAAAGAAAGATGGGAAGGTTAGAGTCTGTGTCGACTACCGGGATCTCAACCGTGCTAGTCCGAAAGATGACTTCCCTTTGCCAAACATACACATCCTGATTGACAATTGCGCCAAACATGAACTACAGTCATTCGTGGATTGCTTCACTGGTTACCATCAGATCTGGATGGATTAGGAAGATGCTTAGAAAACGGCTTTCATTACACCGTGGGGAGTTTACTGCTATAAGATGATGTCGTTCGGCTTGAAGAATGTTGGGGCTACCTATATGAGGGCTATGACCACTATCTTCCATGATATGATACATAAAGAGATCGAGGTATATGTGGATGATGTCATTATCAAGTCCAAAATAGCTACCGGCCACATAGAAGATCTGAGAAAGTTCTTCAATAGGTTACGGAAATACAATCTGAAACTAAACCCCGCAAAATGTGCATTCGGGGTTCCTGCTGGAGAATTACTCGGGGTCATTGTCAGCCATCGAGGGATAGAACTGGATCCGTCAAAAGTCAAAACCATCCAAGAATTACCACCGCCAAGGAACAAGAAATATGTGATGAGTTTTCTGGGATGCCTTAACTACATCAGCCGGTTCATAGCACAGTCTACAGTTATATGTGAGCCGATCTTCAAGATGCTGAAGAGAGATGCTGCAACTAAATGGACTGAGGATTGTCAAAAGGCCTTCGACAGAATTAAAGAATACTTGTCAACACCACCGGACTTGGTACCACCTGAGCCAGGTAGACCTCTGTTACTCTATCTTGCAGTATTAGATGGAGCTTTCGGCTGCGTTCTGGGGCAGCACAATGAAATAGGAAGAAAAGAGCAAACCATTTATTATCTGAGTAAGAAGTTCACTCTGTACGAGGAAAGGTATTCTTTACTGGAACGCACCTGCTGCGCTTTAACTTGGGTAGCCCAGAAGCTGAGGCATTACTTCTGTGCCTACACAACATATCTCATATCGAGGATGGATCCCTTGAAGTACATTTTTCAGAAGCCCATGCCCACTGGCAAGCTCGCCAAGTAGCAAATCCTGCTAAGTGAGTTCGACATTATCTATGTGACTTAGAAAGCGGCCAAGGGACAAGCATTGGTAGACCATCTTGCTGAGAACCCTGTGGATGGAGAGTACGAACCCTTGAAAACATATTTTCTCGATGAAGAGGTATCATTCGTAGGAGAAGACATTGCAGAATCCTATGATGGTTGGAGAATGTTTTTCGATGGAGCAGCAAATTTCAAAGGAGTCGGCATTGGAGCTGTCCTAATATCAGAAACTGGTCAGCATTATCCGGTATCTACTAAACTCAGATTCCCTTGCACCAACAATATGGCGGAATATGAATCCTGCATCTTAGGGCTCAACATGGCCATTGATATAAACGTCCAAAAGTTGTTAGTGATTGGTGATTCAGACTTGCTTATACACCAGGTACAAGGAGAATGGGCTATCAAGAATTCCAAGATACTGTCGTATCTGCACCACGTGCAGGAATTGAGAAAGAGGTTCACGAAGATAGAATTTCGGCATGTCCCTAGAATCCAGAATGAGTTCGCCGACGCATTGGCCACTCTGTCATCTATGATACATCATCCAGATAAGAATTTCATTGATCCTTTTCTAGTAAATATCCATAGCCAGCCGGCCTACTGTGCTCATGTTCAAGAGGAAGCATACGGAAAGCCGTGGTTTCATGATATCAAAGAGTATTTGTCAAAGATAGAGTACCCAGAGCTTGAAAATCACATTCAGAAACGCACGCTCCGGAGATTGTCCAACAACTTCTTTCACAGCGGAGGAATCCTATACAGGAGGACTCCCGACCTGGGGTTATTGAGATATGTCGACGCAAAGGAAGCTTCCAAGATACTGGAAGAGATACATGCTGGGACATGTGGCCCACATATGAATGGCTTTGTCTTGGCCAAGAAGATACTCAGGGCCGGTTACTTTGGGATGACTATGGAGACGGACTGCATCCAGTACGTCCGAAAATGCTACCGATGTCAGGTACATGCAGATATGATAAAGATACCTCCAAACAAGCTCAATGCAACAAGCTCACCTTGGCCGTTCGCTGCCTAGGGCATGGACGTTATTATACCGATCGAGCCTACCACCTCCAACGGACACAAGTTCATCTTGGTAGCAATTGATTACTTCACTAAATGGGTAGAAGCAGCGTCCTACAAAGCAGTGACTTAGAAAGTCGTGGTAGACTTTGTCCGCGACCGTATTGTTTGTCGATTCGGAGTTCCAAAATCAATCATCACTGACAATGGTTCCAATCGATATGAAATCTTGTGCGAGACTTTCAGAATCAAACACAAGAATTCCACAGCCTACATGCCTCAAATGAATGGATCCGTAGAAGCCGCCAATAAGAAAATCAAGAAGATGATAGAAAAGCACAAGCAATGGAATGAGAAGTTGTCGTTTGCTTTACTGGGATACCCCCACCACGGTCCGCACATCAACCGGGGCAACCCCTTACATGTTGGTTTATGGTACGGAAGTTTTCATTCCTGCCGAAGTAGAAATTCCTTCCTTAAGGATCATACAAGAAGCTGAGCTCAGCGATGCAGAATGGGTAAAAAGTCGTTACGAGCAATTAGCGCTCATAGAAGGGAAAAGGATGAATGTAGTATGTCACGGGCAACTTTATCAGAATAGAATGACCAGAGCTTTCAACAAGAAAGTCAAGCCTAGACAGCCCGCGCCAGGGCAGCTGGTGTTAAAGAAAATCTTTCAACATCAAGACGAAGCCAAAGGGAAATTCTCTCCCAACTGGAAAGGTCCATACATGGTTCACCGAGTACTGACAGGAGGAGCACATATACTTGCAAAAATGGACGGAGAAGTCTGGCCGAAGCCAATCAATTCAGATGCAGTCAAACACTATTTTGTGTAATCTTTTATGCTTTCTCAAATGATGTAAATTGAACTACGCCTGACATGATTCCCGTTTAAGAGGGGATATGTAGGCAGTCCTATGGCTTCGATCACAATTCAATAAAAATTCCAGTTTCCCCCGCAATTGGAAACTGGGGCAGAATTTTGAGGAGGACCCTCAAAATTCCGAAGCAAGTTCAGCCGATCGTCGCATGTGCAATAGTCAGAAGCGTCAACCCATCAAACTGGGGCAGAATTTTGAGCAGGAGAGGTTGCAATGTCTTGAACCGTGTCACGGTCGTCGGTTCATCTAAAACTATTTTAATTTATATGTTTGAACTATATTTTACAAAAATCATGCATACTTATTCTTGAAAACAGCTTTGTTTAGAAAATGCTACCCTGATGATACGAACATTATCATTAGATCAAGTCGAACGAGTCAGCAAAGCCGGGGATACGAACCAACCTTCCCCATTTACAGAACTCACAATTTTTCTTTGGATGTAGGCACAAAGATTGCAAAAGTCGAACATACTGTCCGCCCAAGAGACAAACATTATTCAAAGATACGATTCTCAAAGCCGTCGCACTTGCCGACATTTATTATCAACAAAAACGAACAATGCCTCGTAGTCACGACGCTCGCAACGGTTACAATACCGCAATTTATTACCAGCTAAGAATTTCTGCTGTCATTTATTTAATCCTGCATAAGGATACCTTTCTACCTTCCGAGACTAAGCTCTATCTCCATCTGCATCTGCATAAGGCTACCTTTCTGCCTTCCGAGACTAAGCTCTGTCTCCATCTCCATCTGCACAAGGCTACCTTTCTGCCTTCCGAGACTAAGCTCTATCTCCATTTGCATCTGCATAAGGCTACCTTTATGCCTTCCGAGACTAAGCTCTGTCTCCATCTCCATCTACACAAGGCTACTTTTCTGCCTTCCGAGACTAAGCTCTGTCTCCATCTGCATCTGCATAAGGCTACCTTTCTGCCTCCCGAGACTAAGCTCTGTCTCCATCTTCATGAGATTAAGCTCTACCTCCATCTTGCATAAGGCTACCTTTCTTCCTTCCACCTGCATAAGGCTACCTTTCTGCCTTCCGAGACTAAGTTCTGTCTCCATCTGCATCTGCACAAGGTTACCTTTCTGCCTTCCATCTGCATAAGGCTACCTTTCTGCCTTCCGAGACTAAGCCCTGTCTCCATCTGCATCTGCATAAGGCTACCTTTCTGCCTCCCGAGACTAAGCTCTGTCTCCATCTGCATGAGGTTAAGCTCTACCTCCATCTTGCATAAGGCTACCATTCTGCCTTCCACCTGCATAAGGATACCTTTCTGCCTTCCGAGACTAAGTTCTGTCTCCATCTGCATGAGGTTAATCTCTACCTCTATTTTGCATAAGTCTACCTTTCTGCCTTCCGAGACTAAGCTCTGTCTCCATCTGCATCTGCACAAGGTTACCTTTCTGCCTTCCATCTGCATAAGGCTACCTTTCTGCCTTCCGAGACTAAGCTCTGTCTCCATCTGCATCTGCACAAGGTTACCTTTCTGCCTTCCATCTGCATAAGGCTACCTTTCTGTCTTCCAAGACTAAGCTCTGTCTCCATCTGCATGAGGTTAAGATCTATCTCCATCTTGCATAAGGCTGCCTTTCTTCCTTCCTACCTGCATGAGGCTAAGCGATGTCTCAAGCATTATTTACTTCGCTTTTTCTTCGGGATAATCTCTGCCCTTCAATTCGCAAGACTAAGCTCTGTCTTGTCAGCATCATATTACTGCATTTCATGGACTGAAATATAGCCAACCCGTCCAAAGGTGTCATCGTTCGGAGGTACCATCTTCATGGCCCGAGAACACCATGTCATGGCCTGCGGATCTCTCTCAACTTTGCATATCATTATTCAAAGGCGTCATCGTTCGGAGGCACCATCTTCATGGATCGAGAACATCATTTCATGGCATGCGAATCCCTCACCAGACAATTCATGGCCCATGACATCATGGTTTGAGGACGTCATCCTTAACCGTCCGAAGACAACATTCATAGTCTGACGGGAACTTGAATCATGTTTAATTTTTCGCACAATATGCACTTGTATTATTTTATTTGCAGGCAACCCGACAGGCGACAGCTATTCCAACAGGAACGGTCGTGCTCCAGTTCTCCTAACCACTCCCGTAAATCGTCCACTCATCCAGCCCTATATGTTGCGTCCGTTCTTGTAATAACTCCATCGGTATACCTCGCCGATGAATCCTGAACTACATACGACCTGATTCCTGTAAAACCAGGGATATGTAGGCAACTCAGAAACCAGGGTGCGACCTAAATCTCTTCACACCGTTTCGCTCGGTCAAAATTGGCCATCATATCTTTATCCGACAACTCTTTCATCCTTCCCGGGTAAAGAGGGGCAGCTGTTGATACCCAATTTTTCCTCAAATTATTTTAATTTGCATATATACCTTAAAAATAAGGTTTTTATAACAATGGGTATTTTTCTATACTTTTCCCACATTTTTATTAATTTGTTTTTATTTATCCAGTACTTTTATCTTTAAAAATGATTATAAATTGCATTACAAATGATTTCAAAAAAAAAATCTTGATTCAATACATCATTTTGGTCCTATTAAGACCAAAATATTTCACAATTAGCCAAACTGGCATTATTTGGCTATAATTGCAGTAACTTTGTAATTATATCCTAATCACATATTTTATGCTATTTTTACTCAATAACTAGTCATTTATATTTTTTAATACTGATTAACCATTTTAATTCACTCTATTAAGCATCAATTTTATTTTTTTAATTATTAGTCATTTTTATAAATTATTTATCTATTTTAATAGGTATTTAACAATTACCCACTTTTATTTTTAATTCTAATCTAATTAATTCGGACCCCTAACCCAATTGATTAGCCCAGTTACCCAGCCCAAACCTAAATTCTACCCAGCCCAATCCCTCACTCAATCTGAATCGTTGATTAATTCAAATCAACGGTCCAGATCCCATCTTTCCATAATTAATCCCTAAATGACTACCCCCCCCCCGTCTCATTTTCCCCCTCTTATTTTCTCGACTGTCTCTCTGAGTTCTCTCATCTCTCTCTCTAAACCCTTCGTCTATTGAGCCCTGTCTCTCCCTTCTCCGGCCACCTTCTCGCCGGAAACCATAGAGGTTCCACCTCTCACCAGCCTTATGGCTCCATCATTAACACTTATGTCACCGTTTTGAGGCTCTCAAGTGACCTAGAGGCGGTTCACTCCCATCTCCGGTCTCATGCCATCTTTCCGGTCAAAGGTCTATAATACTTGGGTTTTCTTCTCCTTATATGGGTTTTCTTTGGAAACCCTAACTTTAAAATCTTCCGATATTTCTAGATCTATAACGGATCTATGTGTATTTTGAAGTTTTCACATGTTTTCCACAAAAAATCTCTTTGTTTTCAAACGATTTCCTCATTTTCAAGACTAGGGTTTCGAAACCTTTTTGCAGAAAGACTAGAGCTGGCCCTTCCACACTGCACTTACTCAGTTTGGTTATGAATCTGGGTATGAGCACTGCCCGAGATCCCTTGATATCCTTAGGGAACTCTGACACACCTGGAGCATGTGAAAGGCTGTGAACAATTATGACATTGAGAAAACTTTGGAGATTTGGGCCTATCAGTAGGCTCCCTATAGTATAACTTCTTCTTTTCTTATTTCAATTATGTAATTTGTACAAATGGTTTGTAATAATTATTGTAAACAACTCTGGGGATGGATAGTAAAAAGGGGAGGGAAAATTATGCATGCGTTAGCTATTAAAATGGTAGAAAACATGATTAGGTTTATATTCCTATTTGCGCAATAGAAACCATGCTCAGGATTCATGCATGCATTAGAGATCATGTCTCATAGGACTTATGCTTACTCTTTTCAGCACGTTCATCTTACTGTCATTTAGAAGAATCCTGATAAAAATGGCATTTTCTGCAAACCATTCCCTAAGCTGCCATACACGCCTAGAGATCCTGTTTTAGGCTAAAAGACATTAATGAACGTGTTATTTCGCATCTCCTGAAACCGTGTTTTAACATTGCAATATTGTACACTTAGAGATCATGTTTTAGGATAAAACAACACTAATAAACAGGTCGTCTTCAAACGATGTACACTTATGCATTTAGAGACCATGCTTAGGTTCTGCATACACATCAATCTGCATATATGTGCATTATATATCATGTTCTTAGGACTACACTTTAATAAACCTAGTCTAACCACTGATGCATGAAAAGGAATAAAACAGTTTCACTTAATTCTCACAACCAACTGGTAGTAAATTCTGAACTCTGAACACTTAGACAGAATGTTTTAGGTAAATCCAAACAGTAATTTCTTTAAGGTAATCCTGGTATACTGTCTCACGCCTAGGCAAGCCTTAGGTAATCAACCTTCATAAAACTGAAAGAATTGTCCCTTTGTGTTTACTGCATAAATGCTTAACAGGTTAAAAAATCAGTAGGCAAACTGATTAGGACCTTTCTGAGTCATACAACAAATCTGCTATCTGTTTATATTCTGAAATCACCTAGATGCCATGCCTTAGGATTCTGAAGCTAAATATTGACCTTAACTGTGTTTGAGTCGTGCTGCCTATTTGCCTTATTTGTGGAGGTATACTTGAGCCTTTCACATGCTTTCCTATGCTCCCCCTAATTGCAGTCCTATTTATTTTATCTGTCGCCTTAGTATTTTGCCTTTGAACCCAGAGGTCTGGCTAGGACCTCCATCATAGGATGGAAGTCCTAAATTCCTCCGGGACTATAAGAAGGGACAGGTAACAGCACGCAATAGAGGTCGTTTGCCTAACACTCGTTTAATTACCTTTACGGGGTGGGAGGGGTAGATATGGATATGATATCTGGTGCACTAATACCACGTGTAGGCCCTCTTTGAGGAGTGACATATCGGGTATTGCATTGATGTGACCCAAATGAAAAAATGACCTAGGACATCCCTTATTCCCCATATGCATGTTTAGATTATAAATCTCTCAAACTCTTACTTGGTTATTAAATATTTTCAAACTCGGTAACACATGTGCGCTTAGACTGCGAACCTTTCAAAACTATTTACTCTTCTTAAACATTAATTGCATATTTGCTATCTGTACAAATTCACAAAAGTTGTTTGGCCGGGAACCACAGTTGTGGATTCTGAGGGGTGCCTAACACCTTCCCCTTAGAATAATTTTAAGCCCTTACCCTATCTCTGGTTACCAAATCTTGTCCTTAAATAAAATAGGTGCCCTAACGCACCTTAACTCGTAAGGTGGCGACTCTTCCGATCTTGCATGCCCCTTTCCCAAAAGGAAGCGAGTTGTCCCAATAATGTCAAAGACCCTTGACCGACCCCGAAAGGAGTTTGGAAAAATGGGGCGCGACACCGGCTTAATTCCTTGGGATTTTACTGAGATTTCAAAGCTCCAAATCACTTGAATTTATTCCCTAACATCTACATAGCTCGAAATCACTCCTACAATGCATATAACACATAATTAGTGCAAAACACTAGTGAGTAAAGCTCAAACTCAACTAACGTGCAGTAAACTAGAATATAATAATAGACTAAAACATGAGATTATAGCCTACCATCAACACCCCACACTTAAACCATTGATCGTCCTCGAGCATTCAAACCACACTTTTATATAGACACAACCTTACTAAGCAACTCTCCTAACCCATTACACCAAAAATATTTAAAATAGTCTAAGCACAATAGTGTAACATCTTCACCTCAAGAATTGACTCACAAGCACCACGCATTACTCACAACTTACTCACTTACTCTAACATAGAGATCAAGAATTACCTTTTCTTCATGAGTCAATTGCCCTTACACAACAAAAGAGAGTAGTTCCACAAACAATAAATTCAAGAACAATTAGGAACTCAAGATAGAAAGAATTTACTTACTCTCAGAAACGACATTCATGTGCCACAAAAGATGCACCATAGGCCCGCCTGTAGTGTACTACTCTACTAGTTGAGTTCATTCAGTCAAGGATCAAGTAGGACTTTTAACTGGTTGTAATGTAGGCTGCGGGAAGGGTATAATACATTTAGATATAAGAGTGACTACACCTCCCTAATCACTTTAATACATACACTTTAATATTCTAAATCCCACACTTATGTCAAACCATACTCCACATTGACATCCACATGCATTAACTCCCCAAATTATTTAAGCACCATTACATCAAGAGTACTTGTCAATGAATCTCGTTCACAACAATACAACTATTTTTTTTCTTTTCTTTTTCAATTCAAGTGGCTCTTACTTTTTCAAAAAAAAGTACACCTTTCTCCTTATTTTATTAGTTCCACTCAAAAGCCAAACCAACCACCCCACACTTCTACTGTTAGAAAGTACATAGAATTTCAAGTGCTCACGAGAGGTAAATGGTTCAAATAGATGGTCAATTCAAACAAATAAGTAAGGCTAGTAATGTGGTTGCCAAAGAAACAAGATTACAGGCTCAAAGGGGTTAACTAAGATACATAACAGTTAGGTGGGTAAATGTATATCTATCTCAACAAAGAAATGCCTATATCACTTCCAAAACTAAACAAGACTGGTATTTCGCTTTGCAAACACACGGGATAAGTTCTAGACATCAAATGCAATGCATAGAATAACACAAAAATCTCACACACACACATGGATCATGACTCACCCAGGATTGGCCTCATCAAGACACTCTAGTCAAAGAAATTAAGCAAAGTTAAGATCATACAAATTAAGGCACTTATCCAAGAGTCAAAAACTGAGCGTAAGTGCCACAACTAATGCACTTACTATTTTCAAGGCATAACAAAGTCAAGAGATATTACTTTCGTTTCAAACCATAGCACAAGTTTTTTATGTTTTTTATTTCAATTTTTTTTCTAACTACCAAAAGGCAAAAACTAATACATATACATGTACATACAACATACAAATATCCACCACACCACACTTTAAGTTGTGGCATGTTCATATGACACACAATTAAAAAGTATAAAGTAGAGGAAACTTCCATGAATCTCTAGTCGGGGTATGAATCAAAGTCGGGCTTCATTCCACACGGACAACTGCTTCTCAGCCTTCTTGGGGTACACCCCACACTTATCTTTTTCACTAATAGCAGCCTTCTTTCTCACGCCTTTCGCCTTCCACTCAACACTTGCAGTTGGCTTCTCCTTTTTCACTCCAGTTGCTACATTTATCTCAAAAGTCACCATCTCTTCGCCCACTCTAAGCATGAGTTTTTTATCACGTATATCTAGTTAGCTCCACCCGTTGCTAAAAATGGTCTTCCTAGGAAGAGGGGGACATCCTTGTTCTCCTCCATATTCACCACTATGAAATCTACATGAAATACGAACTTATCCACTCCCACCAAAACATATTCTACTATCCCCTCGGGTGTTATAGTCGTTTGGTCTGCCATCTGCAAAGATATTGGCACCGATCTTATTTCTCCAATCTCCTTCTCTATTTTCCTATAAATTGACAAAGGAATTAGATTAATTGAGTCACCAGAGTCACATAGAGATTTATCAAAGTTAAGAGTGCCTAAAGAGCAAGGTATAGTAAAACTCCCTGAGTCTCCACACTTTGTGGGAGTTTGTTTTGCAATATTGCACTACAATGCTCTGTGAGCTTGACCACTGAGGTCTCTTCTATATTTCTCTTATTTGTAAGGATCTCCTTCAAGAATTTGACGTAAGCTGGCATTTGTGAGAAAACTTCAATGAATGGCAGGTTTAGATTAACATGTCTCAGCATATCTAAATATTTCTCAAACTTCTTGTCCAACTTTTCTCTATAGAGCTTTTGGGGAAAAGGTAGAACAGGCATGTGCTTGCTCACCTTTTCAGATTCCTTCCTTATTGAAGTTTCCTCCTTCTTATTTTTCTCTACTCCCTTCTTACCTTTCTTCTTTTCAGTTTTTTTATCATCTTCAATTTTCACCTCCTTCCCACTTTCTTTTTCAGGCGCAACTTCTTTATGAAATGGAGTGGGACCCTTCAACACTTGTCATCTTCTCAAGGTCACAACATTTACTGTTTCTTTAGGATCTTTTTCAGTATCAGTAGGCAGTGTACCTGGGATCCTATCAGATAATACAATTGTAATTTGTCCTACTTTTCTCTCCAAGTTACGCAAACATGTCCCAATATTTTTGATAGCTACCCCATGAGTTGTATTGGTAAAAAATAGATATTACACATGTAATATATTAGATGGCGAAAGCAATCTACGTGGAGTAATGGAAAAGCCACAGTTGGATGAGAGTTTCGAGAGAGATACGAAACAAAGAGGCATGGGATAAACACCTACGAGATAATTTGAAGCAGGCGCTCCAATCTATTTAAGAAGTTGAAGAGACACGGTCAAAATGAATCAAGGCTGAATAAATGATAGATTCATAGATCTTCAATGAATGAGTTAAACGTTATAGGATTTATAAACTTAGGGTCGCTAGGTGAAATTTGACGAGCGCAAAATCGGCGTATAAACTTAGGGTCTCTAGTCGAATATAGTAATTTATAATATCGTATCCACATGGATTGGAGTTAAACAGGATTATCGTAGTTTGTAGCTAGATTTCTATCAAAGATGATCAACAATTGAGGTTTATATGACTAAAACTAAAATTAACTAAGAGTCTAAACTATTAGCTAATGACAATCAACACAAGTATTAAGCAAAGAAAGTTATCAATTAGGAGAATATAGGGTTGATAGGATAGGTGCAAGACAAATGTTTGGGATTTAACTCTAGATAATTCACTTTCAAGTGAGTCTCTCGAATTCACTTGGTTATTAGTTTGATTGATTAGTAGAAACTCCTCTCTCGATTAAGTCTCAACCTCACAAGATGAACCAATTCTAAGTACGTGAAGATATGCAAGAATTTGTAGTGGATTGTTCTTTAGGAGAACCTCTTTCGATAATCCTCCTAACTTAGTTTAATCAATAATTTAACTAGATTATTTTGATTACTAAGAAGAATTAATGACTTCAACCAACAAAAAATAAAGCAACAATATGACAAGTTATGTCTCTCTCGATTACATGAACTACTGAATATTGAAGCCACGATTAAAACATCCATAATGATTCAATACATAAAAACTAGAGTTAATTATCCACAAACAAGTATCACTACACCGAATCCATCAAACCCTAAAGAGAACTACTTCATGGATATGGAGTAATTCATCATAACAATGCTTAAGTTAAAGGAAAACATCAAACAATCCAAACTCTTGTCTTGAGTGAGGATTGAATGATGAAATCCTTGAACTTTTGCTTCTCCACCTCCTCCTTGGCTTACTTAGGTCTAAGATGTGGAAAAAGTCCTCAAAATACCATTTTCCCATGTATATATGCCAAGTAAGGTCGGGTCCAAGAAAATATACCTTCTCCTACGCGAAATAGGACACTTTTCTTGAGTTGGACGCGCACCTGGTAGTCTGCCCATGCACTTGGCCGCGCACTTTTCACCCTGTTTTATTGGAAAATTGAAAAAACGTAAAACATGAAAGTTGTAGCCCTTTGAATTAGCTTTCCAACAATATATTGTTGTATTACAGAAGGTCAGTAATTAACTCTAACCTAGTAACAAGGCATTTTTAATGATCAAATTTATTCTTTTAGGCGCACACACTCGCGCTCTCTCTCTCTATGGGTTAATACCTGCTAATTTTGGACAAAGATTTTGTCAAAGGTTAGGTAAATTCAGAACATTTTTATTTTTGTATTTGTGATTACTTTACTTAAGAATATTACAATCTGACTCTATGCACTAGTTAATACTTATGCCAAACAAACACTACTAGAAAACTGCTCAAAACCGTCTAGAAATACCGTCCGAAATCGGTCAGAAAACTAAAAAAATTGACCGATTTCCGAACGACTTTAATTCTTCGAAATTAGACTGTTCGAAAATAAAAGCAATTTTCGACCGATTTCGGTCGGTCAATAAAATTTCACAAGTTACTGCTGAAAAAATCGACCTAAGTCGGTCAGTAGTTTTATATGCAATTAACAAATGCACCGTCTGGGAATCGAAGCGGGGTCTGTACTATGGCAGGATACTATTCTACCACTAGACCAATGGTACAATTTGGTTTAAGACTATCTTTTATTTTATTTGTACTCTTTAATTGCATTTTTGAGCAAAAATAACGACCGATTTCGGTCAATTTTATTAAAATATAAAATTACCGGCTGAAGTCAGTCAGTTTTTTAAAATGACCGTCTGAAATAAGTAACTGATTTTTGTCGGTTTTTGGAAGATTAATTTTAATTTATTTTATATGAAAAATCGACCAAAATTGGTCGGTTTCTTAAAAGATAAATTTCGCGGGAGGTTAAAATACTCTCCCGCATTTTTGCGCCAAAGAAAACCGACCGAAGTTGGTCGATTTAGTAAAAAATTAAAAAATATTTTAAACTACCGACAGACTTTGATCTTTTTATCGGTCGGTTTTTTTGACGTGGTCGGTTTTGACCGAAGTTGTAGTAGTGAAATTGAAGTTATCGTATGGAATAAACTAAAACCGAAAAGAGAAAAACTGAACTACACCAAATCTAATTAGGTACGATATTAAAATAACATTTTAAGAAATTGAATACCGAAAATATCGAACTGAAATATCTAAATACTCTGTCATAGTGATCGACGAACCCCCTACTCTACCCTTGGTGGTGAATTTTTTATCTATCTAACTTGTAGGTTAATTTAGTTATTTCTTCGTGCACGAGTCAAAACCACTTTTCCAATTATAGAGCAAAACAATGCTTGACTGAGAGCATTTTTCTAATTATAGAGCAAATGGCCCATTCATTAGTATTCGTAAAAATTTCAATGGCTTGAGACAAAGCCATATTAGCCGGACGTCCACTGCTTCCTTCCATGTCCGTAGCCATCAAAATCTTACCTTATCCGTCTCCATCTCCTATCTCCTATCTCTAATTGCTCCTATAAAAAGCCTCTCTTTACCAAAACATCAAATTAATTAATTAATTTCGTAATCTAATTTCGTTTCTTTAATTACACTCTCTCTTTGTGAAGTTGTAACAGTCGCATTCGGGTGGTGTCCCCCGCCATATATACTTTCCTACATATATATACAGACGTTTTACATCACCTCCTTACGGTTGTTACAAACAGAATTACTACAATAGATATCGAAACTACGAAAACAAAAAGAAAAAAAAAAGATTTAAATTATTAGGGGTTGTTTTAATTCAGATCATTGGATTATTCATCGATTATGGGTTTTCTTCACAAACTGTGGGATGATACACTTGCTGGACCTGCACCAGATTCAGGCCTAAGCAAACTCCGCAAGTTTAATACTTTCTCTGGGCGTACTGCCTCTAGTGCTCCTTCGTCTCCGACCAAGTTTCGCCACCACAACGCCGTCGCCGTCGCCGCCGATAGTGATAATCCCATCCCGATTTCCCGGAGCATTACAATTCTCCGCAGCAACTCAACTTCAGCATCACGAAGTGTCAACGCTACGCCTGATTCTGGATCTGCACCATCTTCCCCTGCTACTTGTAGCGCTCCCACTTCCCCATTTGCACGTTAGTCCTCTTTCCATAATTATTGCTTGTTTCCCCGCTTCCCCGCCCAAGAGGTAGATCCAGGATTTTGAATTTATAGGTATTTTATTTTTATTTTATTTTTGTGTGTTATTAATGCCGATCACATAGTATAAGTGCACAACTATTTAAAGAGAATTATTAGGTAAAATATAAGAGGAAAATAATAATAAGAGAAAGGTAAAATAAAATTCAGGATAAACGTATTCTAAAAAAGTATAGTAGTATTGGGTCAAAAAAGTGATTACTGGATAAAATAAAATAAAAAATAAAAAATAAAAAGGAAGAAAATACACATGGTCCAGTTATATGATTGAGATTTGAACTCCCGCCCTCTCAACTTCATTAGAGCATCTAATATCCTTCCTTGACCAAAGCACCCATGCTTTCTGGCTTATCATTTCAAATTTCTGAATTTTCTATATCATTATGCATATCCCATCCCATGTTAAGGTTAATGGTTGTTGAAACACTCAAATTCTGTATGTGGATCCGTCATTGCCGCCCTTTAAATAGAAAATGATAAAAAATATCTCTCTTCCGTAAGTATCTTAAGTATATCCTCCAATATATTTTAAGGTTATTTATATCTTTTATTAGCATACCGTCTCATGAAAAAAAGGCAGTTCGGTGCACAAAGCATCTCGTAGCATGGTTCAGAAAGGGCAGCACCCCTAGGGGTATGACGTAAACAGCTTATCTTAATGCAAGCATTAGTGGTTGCTTCACGAATCCAATTTATGACCTACACATCACACAGAGATAACTTCATCATTGCTCCAAAGCTAAAAACAATGCAACATGACGGCTAATGTAATGCTAATTAACAGAATTAGAATATCATCTCGTATTTATCCTTAATCCTAACGGATTTTCAACCTAAAGTATAACAAAGGACAATTTTAAACCATATCAGCAGTGGAACGGTCAAATTAGACACTTTGACTAAGGATCATGTTTGAGCTATGTTAATTAAATTCGAAATTAAATACGAGACAATTTGCCTATAATAAAAATACGAATGACTCCAATATATATCTAAGAATAAAATTAAAATATTTTATACAGTTGAAGGATAAATTTGACTTTTCCTCTTCTTCTTTTTCCGCTTTGAGGTGTTTGTGACAAATGTCTTTTTTTTTTCTCGGCTTATTATTATTATTAGGTGTTAGGTGTCTAATTAATGGGTTTTTTTTTCTCGGTTTTCCAATAGCAAGTACACCACGGAGGTATTACAAAAAGCAGCCGAAGGGAAAAACAAACAGGGAACGATCTCCGAACTATGATTGGTACCTTTTGTCCTTTCCCTCCTTATATATAATACCACCATATCATTTGAGTAATTTTGCCTTTTCTATAACAGTGCTTAATTATAAATAACAAATTATTCCGGAACCAAACTTCATGTTCTATTACCATATATAATTAATAATATTCAGAACGAACGAGGTTGTTACAGAGAGATTTGACTGTATCTAAAAACTGCATGCATACATCTTTTCTTTTCTCTAATGTGCTTTGGGTTTGAATTTGGATTGTGTTACAGGATCGTGCTGAGTGCTTGGGATCGTTGACTAGATAGAACAAACTTTTATGTGTGTGAAGAAATTCTAAAGGCCGTGCGCGAACAAACTGATAAGAGATCTAGGTTACCGGCTGCTAATCGGACTTCCAATGTTTAAGTGCATATATAATTAATCTGTACATATATTGTTTCTTGATTTAATACTACTTTAGTATATATAAGGAGTACCATATATAACCAGAATAAGAAGGTTCTTTCAGTAGTGAAGAACCACTGCATCATCATTTATGTTAATATCAGGGAGAGAGAAACTACAAGTAGGAGAGTTGATTTTTCTTGTAACTTGCTTCCTCCATCTGTCTGGAGCGATGTCTTTTTTTTCGTGGAGATTAGCTCTCTTCAGCCATCTGTCTAGACGGATGTGAGTTTGATGTAATTAGGAGTAATAAATAAAGCTCCAGTTTAGTTTAATTTGTTGGTTGAATTGTCTTGTATAGTCAGATCTTTATATCAGCATCTTTATATAATAACAATAAAAGCTAAACTTTTTCGTAACTAATTTTTATGTTATGTTATAATATATGTTTTCTATAACAGCACTTCGCTATGATATCCAAAAATATTCGGTACAAACGAATCGTTATTGAGAGATTTGACCGTATATAAAATAAAGTAACTTTAATTATGGCTTGGTCAAGGCAAATAACTATCAGTCGAGAGGTTCATCTTTGACAGAATTTCGCATGATAAGAACTTGCAAGTAAGATGAATGGAGTACTAAAAGTATAAGTCAAGCAGTCAATCGGGGATGTAGCTCAAATGGTAGAGCGCTCGCTTTGCATGCGAGAGGCACGGGGTTCGATCCCCCGCATCTCCATTATTTTTGTTTCCATATTTTAACTCAAACTCACCTCCATTGTTTATACATCTATCTCATAAGCTTGACACCAGACATTTGCGATCTATAGCGCCAATTTTGATTGGTTTTTCTCTTGATTAGGACTAATCAATAAGTGCACTAGGAAGGTATTTGTACTAAGAACAATCTATCTCAATAATCACATTACTCCCTAAAATTAAAATGTAAAAGTTTTCTCAGGATGAGCTAAACCCCAAATTAAATTTGGGACAAAGTTAACCCCAAACTTTATTTCGGGATTATTACTCTTATCCTATGTACAAAGAGGTCGTTTGGTATAATAGTAAGATATCACATCCCATGGGATATCCCATGAGATTAGTTATCCCACCTTCTATTGGGATAATTAATCCCACTATTATAGTATAAAAGTTATCCCGGGATTAAAGTTAATCTCTAACGTTATCCCAGAATTATTATTTTTATCTCATGTATCAAACGACTCCTAAGTGTTCAATAGGTACTAAGCCAAATTCAACTGCTTAAACGGAAAAGTCGGACAATGTTTAAGGTAGCATATGTATTTGGCCTTATTTTTATGTTGAAGAGTGAAAATTGTTAGTTAGGAAGTTAGTAGTCGGTTAGTTAGTTAGGAGTGACAGATGTACACAGTTGTTAAATTAAAGCAGCAGTAGCAGTTAGTGGTAGTTATATATATGAGTTATACATTGTATTTGTACTTAGATCAATTCAATGAAAAGAAGCTCATTTTCTTCTGCTCATTGCTCTCTCCGGTCTCCATCGTCTTCTTCCTTTGCTCAGTGAGAACTTGCTTTAGATTTGATCATGGTATCAGAGATTGAGATGTAGATCTGAGCTTTGTGTTTGCTTCTTCACTCTAAACTCAAGTGTTTTTGACAAGTTCGTGTTCAACTGCTATCAATTTCTCAATTCCTCAATTCTAGGGTTGAGCGATTGAATTTATCGATTCCTATCTTCTCTCTTATCTTCATCAATGGCGGTAGAACAGTAGTTCTGGCTTGAATGGAGGCATTGGGCTGAATACCAGCTCTGCACCAGTAGTTGATCGAGTCACCGCACCAATTCCAACAGTGGATCAACATCATCCACTTTTTCTGCAACCTTGTGACACTCCAGGTAATTTCTTAATCTCGATCAAACTTACTGGTCCTGAAAACTATGCTCTATGGAGTAGCTCTATTCGAATTAGTTTACTCAGAAAAAGTAAATTAGGATTTTTTGATGGTAGATATCCTATATCAAAGTTTGGTCCATCACTGCATGACTTATGGGAGAAATGCAATACAATAGTACTCTCATGGATAATGAATTCTGTTAGTAATGCACTGCTAGTGGAATACGAGTGCTCATAAAGTTTGGACAGATCTTAAGGAGAGTTTTGACAAGGTAAATGGCTTTAGAGTTCTATTTCTACATAGACAAATAGCCAGCTTAAATCAAGGAATCTCCTTTGTGTCCATCTATGTCTCAAAGTTGAATGAGCTTTGGGAAGAATTTGATGCCTTAATGCCTTGTCCTGGGTGTGGCTGTGAGGAGTCAAAAAAATATGCTGAACACTTTGAATCTCATAGACTTTTGCAGTTTCTTTCGCGACTAAACGAGTCATATGCCCAGTCCAGTAATCAAATTATGATGATGTCTCCCACTCCTACCATAAACAAAGCATATGCTATGATTATCTCTGAGGAGAGTAGACGATCATTAAAAACCTCCACACATACTGTTGATAATCAAGAGAACACAACTATGTTCAGTAGTGGCAACAATGGAGCTTACAATCCTAGCAACATAGCCTCGTTCACCAGTAAAGGAGGTTCTAATTCAATGAACAACTTTAGGACAAGAAAGAACACGTTGTACTGTGACTATTGTAATTTCAAAGGACACACCAGAGAGACTTGCTATAAGATATATGGTTATCCACCAGAATTCAAGTCAAAGAAGAAGTACAATCATGCAGGGAACTTTGCAAAAGACAGTCAAGGTGTGCATATTGGGAGCACAGTTAAAGCTTCAAACCTTAGACCAACAGGAGGAAACTTTGGGGGTACCACAACTAATTTTGCAGGAAGCACCTCAACTACTGGAGAGTCATCTTATATTCATAATCAGACTAACTCAGTATGTGTGCATCACTTTACTCCAGAACAATACTCACAGAATCTGCAGCTCCTAGGAAAGGGAAGTGAAAGCAATGATACAACTATAGGAGCAGGTATGGACAATGATGTTACAAATGTTACTGATGATGTTTTTAGATTCACTAAATGGATAGTAGACTCAGGAGCCTTTAATCATATGGTTAAAAGTTTAAATTCCTTGACTGATTCCAAACATTGTGATAAGTTCAGAGAAGGAAAAGTACTCTTACCAACTGGAAGTCTAGCCACTGTCAAACACATAGGAACTGCCTATATCTTCCCAGGACAGATGATAACTAATGTCATGCATATCCCAGAGTTCAAGTACAACTACTATCCGTATCAAAGATAACAATGGAGTTAAAGTGTTTAGTCTGTTTCTTTCCTAAATTCTGCATTTTTCAGGATCTATTCAATGGCAAGGTGAAGGGAATCGGTAAGGAAGATAATGGACTATATGTGCTCACTTCTAATAGTAGAATGCAGTATGTGGACAGTTCAGGAAAGGACACTTCAACATCACTTGTTGTAAATACAATAAAGGAGAAGGATGGTAGAATAAATATAGCCTTGTGGCATAAGAGATAGTCCATGTGCCAATTTATGTTCTAAAGAAATTACATGTGTTTCAGACTATTGATAGTGCAAATTCTGATAAACAATGTATAGTATGCCCTTTGGCTAAACAAACAAAGCTGCCATTTCCTTTGAATGCTACTATCTCTACTAGCTGCTTTCATGCAGTTCATGGTGGTATTTGGGGGTCATATAGAGTGCCCACTCATGATGGAAAAAGGTACTTTCTAACTCTGGTAGATGATCACTCCAGGTATACCTGGATTTTTCTCTTACCTTCTAAAGCTGAAGTCATTGCTGCACTCCCAAAATTTCATTCTTACGGTTAAGAATGTATATTCCTCCACAATAAAAGTTCTTAGAACTGACAATGGGTGTGAGTTTGTTAACTCTCATATGACAGACCTACTACAGAATCTAGGCATAGTCATCAGAGTTCCTACACCTACACTCCACAGCAAAATGGAGTTGCAGAAAGAAGGCACAGACACATTCTTAATGTTTCTAGGGCTTTGAGGTTTCAAGCAGCTATTCCACTCAGATTTTGGGGTGGGTGTGTTCTCACAACAGTATATCTTATCAACAGGTTGCCTTCATCAGCTCTCAAATACAAGTCTAAGACTCCTTTGAAATGATGCATGGTAAATCTCCCATCTTAGATCATCTAAGGGTGTTTGGGTTCCTAGGTTATGTTATATTTGAGGAAGGCAGATAAATTTTCTCCTAGGGCATTCCCTTCTGTATTTCTTGGCTACTCTATAACACATAAAGTGTATGAGATGTATATTCACTCCAAAAGCTTCTTACTAAGTAGAGATGTGGTATTCAAGGAAAATGTTTTTCCTTTTCAATACCTGGATACTCCAGTTACATCCTTGTTTCCTGTACTAGGCCTATCTATTCTTCCTAATCCAGAGTACATACCGGATATCCCTAATCCAACAACATTTCATACCATAGAAACCAATGAAGAGATTATTGCACCCTCAGATATGTATGTTCCTTCTGATGGAAGTTCACCAATTCCTTCAATGGATGCAATGCCCAATAAAACTGTGCACAATGCTCCCATACAGCCTGCTCCAAACACATGAAGAAAGTCAGTCAGAGTCTGCAGGGCACCTATTTGACTGAAAGACTATGTTACTCAAGGCAAAAGGAGTGTCAATTATTAAGTTATCCTATGTCCAACTATGTGAGATATGACCATATATTTACTTCATTCTATACTGGCCTAGATGATTACTCTTCTATTGAGGAACCTAAAACCTATCTTGAAGCAGTCAAAATCCCAATTGGATTGCAGCTATGAAATCTGAGATTGCAGCCTTAGAAGAAAACAAGACATGGAGTATTGTTGATCTACCTGCTGGCAAGGTTCACATTGGTTGTAAATGGGTGTTCAAGGTCAAGTACACAACCTCAGGAGCAGTAGAGAGATACAAACGATGTTTTATTATATTCAGAACAGTTACATTATTTTTTTCAGCCTAGTATTTATAGTATTCTTTAGTAGTTCGTGAATTGTGACACCAGACTCTAGGGTAGTTCTAGATTTATTTATATAATTAGTTCGTGGCTCGACTTAATTTATTGTTTATTCATTTTATGTTTGGAATTATTTACTGAAAGCCCTTAGATCAAGTTTAATTTAAAATTGTTCTATCATGTTTAAATGATTAATTAACAGAAATAGTTGAGAGAACTCTAACATTGGCTTGCCTAGCAAGTGTGGTGTTAGGCGTCATCACGATCTCTAAAGTTGGGAATTTGGATCGTAACATTCAAGAAACTGTGTTCTGAAAACTAGCTTATAGCATTTTTTAAAGGGAAGGTTTCCTTCTATTCAAAAAAATACAATTACTCCCTTGGTTCAAGGGATATTACTTTTGTGTTTGGACTGGAGAAATAATTTTCTAACTTACCATTTCAATTTAATCTTTTCAGATGCTTTGAAAAATGAAATTAATATTCATTTTATAATGAATCTATGATCAATCTAACGATTCGAGTAATATGTTTGGTTGGACTGATATCCTTGTGGGGTGTCAATTCGATCAAAACATATAGAATGACCATCTAACATGCCATCAATGTAGATTGTGAATAAAAATCATCATACTATATTATGTGTGATGGCTAAAGTGCAAAGTTAAAAGATCAAAATATACATTAAAAGCTAAGTGATATTTTTGCGCTTTATTAAATACTCCTCTTATGTTATTTTTGTACCAAAAAGTAAAAATATCTCATAATAAATTGTGTCTTTAATTCTCTACTACACTTTGCATGAAAACACAAAATACAATGTACCGTATAAAATATTTTTTGAAACTTGCAAAATATTTTTGTAGTCCCAAATGAATTCATCTAATATCCAGTTGAAACTCTTTTAGTTATTTTCATTTTCATAGTTTTGCCCATTAGTTTTAATTGGATAACTACTTAATGTATCTAGTCTATTAAAAATATTTGATGCTTTTTGTAGTCTCAATTAAATTCATAGAATCTTCGCTTTGAGAACATTCCAGATAAAAATACTATTAATGACATTTGATAGGCATATTATTCTATAAACAAACTAAAATATAGTAGTAATATTTACTCGCTAGCGCTCTGTCACGATCCAAATCTCTCTCCGTTGGGTATCGCGATGACACTTAGTCTTAGGGACTAGGTAAGCTTAACATTCACTAAATAACAACAATAATAAGGAAAAATCCAACAGTCTCGATATAGAAATCTTGACATAGTTTACAATTTCTCAAAACCGGTAATACAAGTCATAAGCTCTACGAATTTACTCTAAAATCTCTAATTACCACTGTTCGTAATAAATACAACAGGGTATGAATAATAAATACAAGAAGGTGACTCTGAAGCCTGCGAACGCAGCAACAGGTTACCTTGAGTCTCCTCGGCAATGATCCGCGCAGCTACTAACAATAATAACCTGGATCTACACACACAAAAAAATGCGCAGAAGTGTAGTATGAGCACACCACAACGGTGTCCAGTAAGTATCAAGACTAACCTCGGTGAGTTAGTGACGAGGACTAGTCAAGACACCACTGGTCTAATAAATTAAACAAACATCAATATAGAAATGACCAGACATAATATCTATCTAAAGATTTTATGATATAATTAACAACATGACAATATAATGCGGAAGGAATTACCAAAACTAATCAATGGAACAACATAATAATACCAGAAGAATAGATAGAAAATACGAGCTAAAATGGAAACCACCACACAATAAAAACATTGGTAACTCAGCACTGCGTCAGTATGTTCACATTAGGCCTTATCCAATAAATCCAATAACTCGGTGAAAACTTTTAAACAACAGTTTACATTGAAAGCTTTAAAGATATAATCATTTCAGAATAGAATAATTTTCCTTGAAACATACTTCTTCCATATATATATATATATTTTTTTTTTAGAAAGAGAAAATCCTTAAGAACAAAGTTCTTTTAAAATACATGATTTTCAAATATATTTCCCCAATAAATACCTTTCAAATATCATTTTCTGCAAGACAAATGCTTTTCAAATATATCTTTGAAATAAAAGTCTTTCAGACGTAATTTTCTTTAAGAAAAATACCTTTTCAGCTATACTTTTCAATAAAATCCTTCGATCACAATCTCCTCAAGATAAATCTACCGGAACCTAATCTGTAACTCAGAATTTGTCATGCAGGACAGGGGGAAAGCTCCCGGAATACGTCTGTAGTCCCAATTTAAATATGCAATGCAGTACAGGGGGAAATCTTCCAGAATACGTCTGTAGTCCCAATTTAAATATGCAATGCAGTACAGGGGGAAATCTTCCAGAATACGTCTGTAGTCCCAATTTAAATATGCAATGCAGTACAGGGGGAAAGCTCCTGGAATACGTTTGTAGTCCCAATTTAAATATGCAATGCAGTACAGGGGAAAAGCTCCCAGAATACATCTGTAGTCCTAATTTAAATATGCAGTGCAGCCAACTGAGGAAAACAACCAGAATGCGACAGAAACAACATACAGTGCCACAACATGCGCAAAAGCAACAAAAGACAAAGTGCAAGGTGCGACGAGCAAACCAAGACTTAAATCACAAGAATGGAAAGACTCACTCATAAGGGATAGCCACTGAAGGGAAATACCAAGCACAAAGAGAAATAGTGCAACGAGGGGGAAAACAAGGCAAATATAGCAACTATTCTTAACATTCAAGTTCGCAACAAAAGAAAACAAATCATCCCGGCAAGGGAAGCAGCTATAACCAATCTCACTTAGACAATTAGCTTCACGAAATAAACTCAGCTTGAACAATGCTCAGCAATAGGCAACACCAAGGAAATACCATCAACATGAACGATTATCAACTAAACCTAAGTAGCACTTAAGGGAAAGTCATATAAATCACAATGTACGACTCACGGGCATGATTGACACCAACGTATAGATATTCCAATTTCTGCTAAACAATTATAGGGCGAGATTATACTAGTTCTAGTCAAATAGGCAGTTTATGAAGGAAGAAATAGCACAACGGTAGGAAAGGTAAAGTATTCATTTGAGTCAATTAAGATCAAATAAGAAACAAGGGACACTAAGCAAGTAATTTCTAATTTGAACAGGAAGAAATGAAACTAGCAATCAGGAACTCAAATGTAACAATTACAACTTCATACACGGGGTATATAAAAACCTACGAATCCTAAAAGGCCAATCTATTTTCAAATAAGTCCGAGTACGCACTCGTCACCTTGCGTACACGGGCTACAATCAACATAGAAGACTCAATCCTAAGAGGTAGTTCCCCCACACAAGGTTAGGAAAGATACCTACCTCGAAGACGACAACCCGATACTCTAAAATGGACTCATCGGGTGAAAAGACCTCCAGACATCTCAGAATCAACTAAAACAACTTCAAAGTACACATAAATCGTATAAGGAACTATTCTGAATAATAAAGTTTCAATCTTTATAAAAATCAACCCAAAAGTCGATCCCGGGGCCCGCACCTCGGAACCCGAAAAAATTTACAAAAACCGAATACTCATTCCAATACGAGTCCAACCATATAAAAATTATCAAATTTTGATACCATTTGGTCCCTCAAATCGCGATTTTTTATTTTAGAAATTTTCTTCCATAACCAACATTTTACTCAACTCAAAACACAAATTAAATGATGAAAATGAAGATAAAATCATGGAATATATTCAATTCTAGTTGAAGAACACTTACCCATTCGATTTGTGTGAAAAACCCATCACAAATCGCCAAGAACCGAGCTCTAGAAGTCAAAATATGATAAAAATGGCCTAACCCTCGATTTTGGAATATAATCTGTCTGCCCAGATTTTTAAGCATTGCGATCGCGAGAGTTTAAGTGTGATCGCATAGAGTAAAATAATTATTGACCTAAAATGTGCTATGCGATCGCTTAAGGATTGATGCGATTGCATAGAAGGAAAATATTCACTAACCAAAAATGTGATATGCGATCGCGTAAGGACTGGTGCGATCGCATAGGAGGAAATGATTTACTGACCAAAAATGTGCTATGCGATCGCGTGTGGAATGATGCGATCGCATAGAAGGAAAATGTTTGCTGACCAAAAAATGTGCTATGCGATCGCGTGTGGAATGATGCGATTGCATAGAGTAAAAATTGGGTGGGTCACAGAACACTATGCGATCGCGTCTATGCCTATGCGATCGCATAGAAGAAAAACCAGAAGACAAAATCAGCAGTGAAGAATAGAAGGAAATTGACCCGAAGCCCATCCGAAACACACCCGAGCCCCCCGGGACCCCGTCCAAACACACAAACAAGTCATATAACCTACCACGGAATCGCTTGAGGTTTCAAGTCACATAAAATAACACCAAAACGACGAATCAAACCAAAAATCAAACTTATAAATTTTCAAATCTTCAAATATCAAAGCTCGTGCCGAAACCTATCAATTCAACCCGTAATGACGCTAAAGTTTGCAGACAAGTCACAAATAACACAACGGACCTACAGCCACTCCTGGAATTCCATTCCGAGCCCGATATCAAAATTTTACCTATCGGTCAAAATCGCCGAAATTCTAACTTTCGCCGAATTACCTCGAATTACTCTACGGACCTCCAAAACCAATTCCGGACGCGCGCCTAAGTCTAAAATCATCATACGAAGCTGTTGACATTACTCAAAACTTATTCTGAGGCCGTTTACACAAAAGTCAAACCGCTGGTCAACTCCCATCACTTAAACATCAAAAATTGAAATTTGACTCCCAATTCGACTCCGGATTATCCGGTAATGGAATCCAACCATGCACGCATATCGTATACCCAATGTGAAGTTGTTCATGACCTTACATCACCGAAGGAAGTTTAAATTCTCAAAACGACCAGTCGCGTCGTTACACGCTCCTTGTATTATAAGAAAAACAAAGTCAGCCATTACTTTCGTCAGTGGTAATACGGCAAACTAACTTTACAATTTTGGGTTACCTATGTGCCTAACAAATCAGTTGCCGATATGGATGACATATAATAAGTTATTAGATATGGTGGTTCCTTTCGACAATCATTGGTGATGCAACAAGTTAGAGAAGACATTTGTGCTGATGAGAATTTAATGAGGTCTACTATAAATAAATATTTTTTCGGTGTGATTTCTTTAGTTTTACTCAAAGTATATAGTTATTTGCCACGCTGAAGGTGTTTTGTCTTTTTGAAACAAGCTAATAAATATATCCAGATCACCATAAGATATCAAGAATTCATACTTCTTTTTGTAAATTTTGTCACTCAAAAATATTTTTTGGATAATATGGTTTTAAATTTTCATATTCATTGATATGGGTACACGTGCAATGCGCGTGCCCAGGGACTAGTATTTAGAATGAAGTCAAACATTTGTTAAATTTAATAGTCAAAAGAAAGGGGGTTGAAATTAGTGTTTTAAAAGGTTTTCTTGGAAAGCGCTTCAGAGCTCGTCCCGGGGCGGGGCGCTATCAAAACGTCGTGAGCTCATGTATGGGGCTTAGTAATGTGAGGCTTACGCCCCAAGCACCCGATTATGTGCATGAAACACGCCTAGTGCTCAAAGTTTGGGGTTGCCCTAACAGTTCCTAACATAAATCATTAAATTTCCCAATTAGCACTGTTGGCACTCAAAATTCTTTAATAAATAAATGATTACAGTTTTATTAATCCATAAAAATATGAAGATTGAAAATAAATCAAAATAATGAGCCATAGAATTAAATATTTACACAACTACATATAACTGAGGATGAATATCATTTGAATGTTTATAAAAATAAACAACCATGATTTACATTTTCACTTACTATAGGTCTTCATCATATCATTGTGTCACGACCCAAATCTCAACATGTCTTGGTGGCGCCTATCACAGTACTTGGCAAGCCGACAACAGTTTAAACTAGAAGCATGATATATTAAGTTTAACAGTGAAAAATCTCATAAATACTAATAAGAACAACAACAACTCAACTACAAAATCTCTCTAAATTCGGGTGTCACCGAGTACATGAGCTACTAAATGTCAACGCAGTCAAACCTTCAATACAACTGTTTGGAAATATAGAACAGTACTAAATAAACTGAAAAGAAGGAGAGTCGAGATCTGCGAATGCCATAGCAGCTACCTCGAAAGTCTCCAAGAAAGTGTGATGACCCAACGGGTCATTTTATGAATTTAGACTCCGTTCTAGGCTTATTAGCCATAAAAAGATTAATTTTAACTATCTCGATTTGTGTGCGCAGCCCGAGCGTGAAATCGGAAAGCTTTTATGTTAAAATATAAGAAACAATAATTTTTAGAATTACAAAATTTGGTTTTAGTTGACTTGAGTCAACATTTTGAGTAAACGTACTCAAATCTGTGTTTCGATGATTCCGGAAGGTACGCAATAAAATATGGGACCCGGGCGTATGCCCGGAAATGAATTCCGAGGTCACAAGCCTTAGAAATCAAACTTTGAAAGAAATTGTTTTGCTGAAATATTTATGAAATAATGAAAAGAATTAATGTTTGAAGTCATTGGTATCGGGCCCGTATTTTGGTTCCGGAGATCGGTACAGATTTTTTATGATATTCAGGCCTTGCCTGTGAAATTTGGTGAAATACGGAGTTCGTTTGACGTGATTCGGACATCCGGTTGAAAAGTTATGAACTATAAGTGTTCTCGAGGAAAATAATGAGGTTTGAAGTTTAATTCGTTGTTTTACATGTTATTTTCATGATTTGATCGAAGGAGCAAGTCCATATTATGCTTTTAGACTTGTGTGCATGTTTGATTGAGAGCCCCGAGGGCTCGGGTGAGTTTCAAATAGGTTTGGGTTGTGTTGCGCTCGTTCTTTCTTATGCTTCGACGTCGTTTCTTCAAGCATAAATGATATCATATTGAACAAATGAGCTCCGATTTATGTTTTGAATGAAGTATTAGATCCGTATCGTAATTACGGACCCGTAGAAAAAAGAATCATCGAATTTGGACATCGTATGAGGATGTTTNATCTCCTTCATTATAAGGTCAAATTGAGTGATTCAAAAGCCTAAATTTATTAGAATTTCACAAGGAATCCATTGGACACAAGAAAAGCGAGTTTAGGTATCGTTTGGAACGAGAAACGAGACAGAATAACTGGCAGAAAAATAAATACAAAACGGGTAGACTTTTTCTTGTTCAAATTTTCGAACCCCACAGCCCTAGGAACGAATTTCTTCACCAAATATCATCCCCAAGTCATAGGTAATCAATTCTAAATTTTACTCCTTCAATTACCCATTGTTTTTCATCACTTTTAAATCAAAAATTAAGAATTTTCATGGTAATAATTGAGGGTTTGGGTAGAATTACGGAATTTTATAAAAATCAAATTTTTACCTCAAATTGAGGTCAGATTTCGAAATTAATTGTATATTTGGGTTCGTGGGTGAATGGGTAAACGTAA